>APFE030186206.1:133587-277067 GCA_000404065.3 Pinus taeda | reverse complement strand
AAAAAAAAAATTTCCATTTCTATCAAGGTTTGAAATGCAAAAATTTATTATAGATATATTTTTAATTACTAAGTTAAAATTTAAGATATTTACATATTAAATCACAGTTTAAATGCAAATTATTATAGATATATTTTATTTACTAGGTGTAAATATATGTTTATTTAGGTTTATATTATATTAATAAAATATATAATTACTTATGTTTTGAACAGAAGATGGAATGTTTATATTTATCACTTAATCTTTTTAAGGTGAACATATTTAACATGTATATGTGTATTTAGTAATAAATATATAAATATTCACTTTTTACTATTTATATTTTTAAGGATGAAGGTTTGATTTTGCATCGGTTAAAGTGTGCACACTCAATTTTCTTAACTGTTTTTTAGGTTGTGTCTCCAATGATGAGGATGTGCAAACTCACCTCACATCAACCACCCTCTTGGGAGGTTATGGTGTGCATGTGTTTGCATAGCAATGGGGTTGTGCACACTTACAACACACCATCCACCTTCCCAGGGCTGAGAATTTGCATGCACGTGATTAGTGATAATGATTGTGCACAATCAGACTCCATGTGCCTTACCAAATATACACAAGTCTTACCCACGAAGGGTGAGTAGGAGTGTGTGAAAATGCAAAATCATACGCACCCTCACCTACCCACCACGTACCCTCCTAGGGAATGTGGTGTGTGGAGACTACACATTTGCACACCCTAACCCCATGGAGGGTGGCTAAGAGTGAACATGTGTGTGCATAAGCACAAAAAATATGCACACCCTTCTCAACTCATCCTCTTGAGAGGTGTCTAAACAAACATCTACACCCTCCCCACCCAAGGGATTTGTGGGTGTGTGTGAGAGAGAGAGAGAGAGAGCATACAAGACATGCACACCCTTAATTACCCACCACCTACCCTCCTAGGGGCCAAGGTGTGTGGATACAATGTGCCCAAACATGGAATCTTTTATCCTCCCATCCTCACGGGGGGTGAGAATGTGTACACTACATGCATACCCTCATCCTCCACTACACACCCTTTTAAGAGTGAAGGTGTGCAAGTCATGTGTGTAGCTCTAACCTCCTTTTTTATTCAAAGGAAAAAAATGAATTTTTCATTTATAATTGAAAATTTTGCAAATTACATTGTGTCTATATGACTGCATATGTCCCAAACAGGTAACAGGTAATAGAGTGTATTCCTACCTCACTTGACTAGATATCTGAACTTACATTCACTAATTCAACAAGAGCAAAAATAGAGTCCTATGAAGACACTAAATCCCTAACTGATCTCATACAACAACCAAGACATTTAATTGCACATACCATACAGATTCATCATGCTTCAACTACAAGCATATACTAACGAACTCTAGCACATAGAAGTATCCCACTTCTGAAAGATCACTTGATTACCCCACCAAAAGGGACTAAATCTCCTCATTCCCAAAATGCATACAATCGACAATCACAATGAAACATATTAACCACAAAATAAACAAAACTACAAAAGCGAACCAAAAGAGAAAAAGACCCTCATATATTTAGATAACCATCCCTCATAAGTGTGCCTTTGTAATATGCCTAGAAATGGATCATATCCATGGACGCCCTACATCCTTCTTTTGATAGCATGTCTGCATCCACATTTTGTCTCTATATATGTAGGAGATTGCTACCCTTAAAAATGAAGGAAATAAAGAGCTAATCATTTTCAACTAATGAGAGAGTTAGAGCCTGTAGAGAATATTTCTAATTCGCATAACCAATCTATCTAAATTACATATACATCCTTACTTTTCTCACTTCTTTATAGATTAATAAATAAAAAGTTATAGCACCTACACTCTTCTAATTTATAAATATATTAAACAAATAAAAATAAATTTACATTTAAAAATAAAAAATATAAAAGATTTAATTAAATTATTTTATATAAAAAAAAATAAATCATAAAATTAATTCAATTAAATTGATTTTGAATTTAATTAATTAATTAATTTGTTATTTTTTAAATTTATATTTTTTTATTTCATCATCATAAAATTCATAATATTTTTTTTACTGATAAAATTTGAATTTTACCTTCCACGTTGTATACTTCACTTTCTTGGGTTACTCACCAACTCTGAGTATTGAAATTTAATTATTACAATTTTTTACTTCAACACTTTTGAATTTTCATATTTATATTTCACTTTCTTGGGTTACTCACCAACTCTGAGTATTGAAATTTAATTATTACAATTTTTTACTTCAACACTTTTGAATTTTCATATTTATATGTAAGTTATTTTTTTGGGCTTTTAGACGACTAGGCTTTAAAATTTTAGCTATTTTTCACATTATTAACAAATATTTTACAATTTAATATAGGGGTGTAGGTGTTAGGTGTAATGTACGAAAAATAGTAAATATCTATTTAATATAATGAGTTTATTTTTATTTTACATGTTATTTATAACCATTGTTTATGTAAAGATTTGCTTAAATTATATTGGTAAGTAATTCATAGTAAATATGTTATTTATGTGAATATAAGCTATTTTCAAAGCTTTTTGTTTTTGGAGTAAAAACTCACTATACAAATATCTAAAAATCATGTATGAATATTGAAGTTATATCAATAAATTAGGCATAAAATATATCCACATGGTATTATATTATGCAAAGCTTACAATAAGGTCTTGTAGTTAAGGTCCAATACTAATAATGATTAATGTGGAAATTGATTTCTAGAGTCTTGCCTTGGCAAGAATAATAATGATTTTGTAACAATATTTGAATTAATTAATAAACACATAAAAATTTATCAATACCACATGCCCAAAAACCATAACTCATTTGCATCAAAAATATTTTATACAATATTATATTTTTAATTTAATTTATAACATTTTTATTAAATCTAAAAGAAAAAAGGTTATTCTTTTGAGATATATCTACACTTTCTTTTTTCTTCCAAAGAAAAAAACCGAACTTTTTATATATTTTGATAAAAAGTTACAAGTATATGCTAAGCACATTCATTTTGCTGTGAGGAACGAGTCCTGTAGCTGCATCAAAAAAAGATCTACCATCTCAAAACTGAGAAGGAAGGAAAAATTGGCCCCCTGCGACAATTTCTTCCTACAAACAGCCCATATAGGAGCCTCAGAATCACAAAATTCCGGAATCATTATCTTCTCCTGGGTCTCCTCTATGAGGAAAACAACCCACAAAAAATATGGAATCCGTGGACAACATTATATAAGTTCAAACAGTTTGTCAAAAAGTAGATTGTGTATACAACTGCTTACATCAAAATTTATAATCCATATGACATTTTACAAAAACAGCAACTGTAATAGTAAACGCTAAGCATAGGGAGGCTGATCCGACACACAAATCCAATCATGTTCTTGCTCAACTATTTTCCAACTGCCCATAGTTTGCTGCAAGCCTTCTTTAGAAAGCATGTCAGCTGCTTCATTTATGTCCCTGTAAATATGACCGATTGAGAAATAATTAAAAGAAAGCTTTAAATTCAAAATCTCTTCAAGAAGAGGTCTCAGCATGTAGTTTTGGCATCTAGATTGACCATTTACCCATTTTACAACATTTAAGGAATCACCGAAGATCTGAACTGTAAAGATGCCCCTGTGAATTAGCCAACAACGAAGAAGCTTTAGAGCGGAAAGTTCAGCATAATTGTTTGATCCATTGCCTAGGCCTACTAAAGCTTTTAAGATGTGATTTGCATTTAAATGGATGATTATTCCTGCTCCTACTATGTTGTTCTATGAGGCCCCATCAAAATAGGCCCACGGAATCCCTGGATTAATTTGTTCCTCTCTGCTTTTTCTTGGATTCTTTACCTCCTCTGTTTCTGGAATATTGGAAAGAATAGCAGTGCATTGGAGAGCAATATATTCAACCGGGGTTTCTTTGTCAGAGAATATACACTTGTTTCTTGCTATCCAAACGCCCCAGCAGATGATGGGGGGTAGGTTCTGCAAATTTCCTTCTGTATGAAGCTTCCACCACTTTTCCCAAGCCCCGGGAATAGTATCCCCTTCCCAACTTAACTGCTTTTTTAATAAATTTTGAACTTCTCCCCAAACTCTTTTTGCGAAAGGGCATTTTAAGAAGAGATGATTAATCGACTCCGAGTCAGCTTTGCATAATGAACATCTCCCTGGGTCTTGTTTGAATCTGGACTGGAGGATTTTCCAAGTAGGAATTTTCTTTTTTAGTGTACACCAAAAGAAAAGTCTGGCTTTTTTTGGGCATTTTAGTTTCCATACCTGGTTGACCCACCGTTCCGGCTCTTCCCATCCCTTTTTTGACATTAGAAATTTATATCTGAACTTTGGAGAGTAGACCCTGGATTCTGCATGAGCCCTTACCAGCCGGTCCGGGCTATCTTTTAGTCTTACATTTGATATGGTTAGTTCCTGTGTGAAGGCCTTCCACTCATTCCACCAGTATGGTCTGAGATCTAATTCTTCCCCAGATTTCCAAGCTTGCCCCCATATTGTGGAGTGGCCAATTTTCTCCACCTGATTCAGATGGAAAATGTTCCTTGTTTCCAGCTGTCTGATCAAACCTGGGGAGAGGGCAAAGTGTTCATTACATCCAACCCACAGATCTTTCCCTATTCTCAACTTCTCACCATTTCCAACCTGCCAGGCCAAGCCTTGTTCTATAACTTTAAATGCCTCTGTAGTAGCTTTCCACACCACCGACATATTCCTTCCTTTCTTGGTTGGATTTCTGATCCATTCTTCCAGGGGGACTGGATCTACATATTTCCTCTTTACCACTCTTCTCCACAGGTTTCCTAAATTGATTAGGTTCCACCCGGATATTGTTGCCAATGATAGGCTAAAGTCATAGAGATTTTTGATTCCCCATCCTCCCCATTCTTTTGGTCTTGCCACTTTCTCCCATGCTATCCAGGGAAGAACAAAATCTTCCTTCGTGCCAGACCACAGGAATCTGCTGCATATTTTACTGATCTTGCTTAGAATCCCTTTTGGAAGCCATGTCAGGACAGCCCAAAAAACTGCAATAGCTTGCAGAACAGATTTTACTAGAGTCAGCCTGCCCGCTTTAGATAACCACTTGTAGCTCCAGTGCGTTATTTTTGCCTTGATTTTTGCCACTAGCCAGTTCCAATTCTGCTTTTTGTATGCATTTGGCTTCAACCAGAAGCCCAGATATTTGAAGGGATTTTCCATGTTAATTACATCAAAAGGTAGAATAGAGGCAATCAGATTTTTCTCATGTCTGTTAAATCCTTTCATGATGAGCTGAGATTTCCTATGATTTACTTGCATCCCTGTGGCTTTCATGAACAAATCAAGTATGTTTTTTAGTTCTTTAATTTCATCAACACTCCCATTTGAGAATAATAAAATATCGTCGACAAAAAGGAGGTGGGAAATGAACAAATTTACTGCAACTTCCAAACCTTTTACCACCCCTTCTCTTCTGGCTTCCAAAATCAATTGACTTAGCCCCTCAGCCACTAGAAGGAAAAGCAGAGGCGACGGAGGGCATCCTTGTCTTAGACCCCTTTGTCCCTTGAAAAAGGGGGATGTTGCTCCATCTATTAGAACAACAAAACTGACATTAGTGATACATCCCATAATCCAGTTGATGAAATCCAGCTTGAAACCTAGGTGAGTTAACAGCGTCCTTAAATAAGTCCAGCTGATCCTGTCATAGGCTTTTGAAAAATCAATTTTTATTACCGCTCCTTTCTTGTTTGACTGTCTGATACTGTGTATTGACTCCTGTGCCACTCCGATGGCTTCATGGATTTGATGACCATCTAGGAACCCAAACTATTCACATGAAATGCATTTTGACAGGATCGGTTTTAACCGAACAACTATCACTTTTGCAATAATTTTATATATTGGCCTGAAATCTTCAAAAGATTTCGGGTCCTCCTTTTTGGGAATAAGGGCTATGAATGTTGAGTTAAAAGGAGCGTAGATCTCACTTTTCTTTCTCGACTCTTCTACCACCTCAGTGAGTTCTGCTCCAATCTGTTCAAAGAAATGTTGGAAGAGCTCAATAGTCCACCCGTCCAGCCCAGGGCTCTTATCTTTGGCCATTGATTTTATAATGTCTTCTACCTCCTGTTGGGAGACTTCTCTGTGAAGGTCCTCTGCTTCCTCCTCCTCCACATACCTGGGAAAAACTTGGGTTGTTCTAATTATTTCTGCTAGGGTTATCCCTCCTTAGTCGGTAAACAGGCTCTGGAAGTGATTCTTCCCCATTTTGGACAGGATCTCAAAAGAGGTGGCTTCTCTACCCTCGTCATCCTTCAGCTTCCAAATTGTGTTCGCATTTTTCCTCCCTTTAGCATAGTTATGAAAAAAATTTGTGTTTTCATCTCCCGCTTTCAGCCAAATCGCACCTGCTATTCAGTCTCCATTCCTCCTCTTTGTCCAACAAGATTTGATTTCTAAGCTTTTCAAGCCTTAAAATTCTTTCTTTGGATTCCTGATTCGCATAACCATCCGTTTCAGGATCTTCCAGCTCCTGCAGCTCTGCATTTATCTTGGTGATTTCCTCATTCTACTTTTGTTTCCTCACTTTTGCCCATTCAATGGATGCTTTTTTCAGATTCTTTAAGTTTTCCACGAAAAGGTAGCTTTTACTTTCCCTTGAGTTCCTTTCTGGATGTTTCCATATTTCCCTGAAAAGCCTGTTAAAAGACTCCTCTTGTAGCCAGGTCGTGTTAAATTTGAAAGGAGCTGCTGGCTTGCGGGGAGGTTTGGAGAGCTCCAAAAGGATAGGGAAATGGTCTGAATTTCCTCCCTCACCCACCCATTGTCTAACATTGATATTCTAGATGCCAGATCTTCGCACAACAAGAAACGGTCCAATCTTTTTGCTATTCTTTTAGCCCCTGCTCTTCTATTTCTCCAGGTGGGTTTTAGTTTGATGAGGTTTACATCAATCAGATTATGAGAGGAGAGGGAATTCATGAAGAAATCAGAGAGCGAGTCCTCTCTGGCAGAGGGACCCCAAGCTTCAGCATTCCCCAACGAAAAATTTAAGTCTCCTCCTATAATAAGATTCTGATTTTTTAGGAGAGATTTGGATAGTAAATCGGTCCAGAAGGGAACCCTTCCTTGACATGGCCCATAGATGTTTAAAATCAGCATGGGGTGACCGAATTCAGGGCAATATAGCTTCGTCCCTAGCACATTAGACATTCCCCAGTGGTTTAATAGCTGCATTCTACCTTCCCTGAACCCCACAGCCAACCCACCCGAGTGATCAACAGAGTCTACTGCAACAAAATAACATCCAGGGAAGGAAGTTTGAAGAGACTCCTCCACATCTATACTTCTTCCCAAGGTCTCCTGAAGAAGCAGTATATCTGGGTTATAACGCAAAACAATCTCTTTTAACGCCAGTTTTTTGGGTTTACTAGCTAAACCCCTACAATTCCAAGATAAAAAGATCATTTGATAACATTTTCATGGGGATTTGCTGCTCTAAGCGCCCCAGGGATGGACATTTGCTTTCCATCTGCCATATCATACTTCGCCTTCACTTGTGCTTTTGACAGGTTTGATTTCCTATCTCTGGCCTTTCTTTTGAAAGCTTGAGACGAGGATGTGCCTAATCCACCGAGCTTTCCAGGGATTTCATGTTTTTTATCAAGGGATCTTAAATTATAATGACGCACCGGGGAGAGGGGGACAAGTTCAATTTTATCAGGAGGGGCATCTTCACAGTTCAGGTCAAGGGATGGTATGGCAGCAGTGATGGCTTCAACATTTAAGTGATCAACCATGCTATGATTATTTATTTGAGAATCAGAAATCAAGCAATCATCTTTTGTATCAAATAAAGATGTGTTACTTGAGTCAAGATTCATACCCTTAGTGTCTTCGCCCGTGATGACTGTAGTATCTTTGCCAGGTTCCTTTGATGAGGTCTCAGTGCCGCGCTGGTCCTCAGTTCCTTCTTCTGCCACAGGCTGGGTGTCTCCCATCTGATTCTCTCGGTCCCCTTTATAAATGAGATCCTCCTCCATAGCCACTTCTTCTATTATTCCTTCAATTCCTGAAACCTTTCCCAATTCCGCGGTTCTCTCCCCCTGCTCGAATTTTTTCTAAATTCTTCTCCTCCGATTTCCCAACGGACAGTCTCTTGCCAGATGCCCGTATTCATGGCACCTATGACATCTAAAGGGTAGATGTTCATAGTCCAGCGGTTGCTCGAAGACATAATCTCTGTACTGTAAATTGATTGACTCCGCAAGACCTCCGTCTGGATTTAATCTTACCAGGATTCGTGCCATGGCTCTGTTGTGAGTCTGAAGGAAAGACATATCCGCCTCTAAGAAAGTGCTGAGCAGGTTCCCAATTGCCCTGAAGACCGATTCAACCCAGAGAAAAGGAGGAAGGCCTGGTGCCCTAACCCAAACAGGAAATTCGTCTACCTTCTCCTTTTTAGCATCAAAAAGGGGAGTCCATCGTTTAAATAGAACTGGCCGATTTCCAAATGCCCAATTCTTCCCTGCAACCCAGTCAGCCTCTTCCTTGCTTCCAAAGCTCACCATAAACCACCCATTCACAAGAGCTGCTACCTTAAAGCTCTTAACCGGGGCCGTCTTCCACTACTGCTCTGCCCACTGTTTAATGTATTTTCCGGAGAAACTCTTTCCTCTAGCCCTCCCTACCAGAGTGCATTCTACCACCTCTAATGCGTCTTCTACCTGCACATCCATACCCAATACCAAATTCCCTTTGAAATTTTTCTTCTTTAATGGTTTCGATTTTTTTCTTTCCCCCCCAGTCTTCCCTTGTCCTGATTCTTCCTCCCTATCTTGTGGGGGGGGGTCATTTCTGGCGGTTTCTGCTATGTCTCTGGTCTCGGCGCTTCCTAGGGTTTGATTCCCCTTGCCAGGGTTTTCTGATGGGAGATCACCTCCAAGCTCTTTCTCAATGCCTATTGCTAAGCCAATGCCCTCTTTCCGCACTCCAATGGCTGTAAGGCCGCGCTCGTCCCTTCGTTTCGAAAATTCACCCGTTTCTGAACTTATCGCTCCGAAACCCAGACTGGGCCTGAAATTTCCCTTTGCTGCTATCGATCTGGTGATTACCGGTGATCCACCTCCTTCCACGACTGTGATATCAGGTTTTTGACTTCCTCCCACCGATCTCCAAATCCCATGGATTGCTTTGCAATTTATGATGTCTTCAAGACCTTCGGATAGGAAGGGAGCATTCCGAGAGGGTTTGTCTTTCCTGGCTTGAACGCCTAGCGGTCTAACTGTCAGCTGGAAATCCTTTTCCTGAAAACCTGCTTCTTGCATGCCCTTGTCTCCTTTGCAGTTCAGACCTGCCAGGGCCAGAATTTGCCCCAGCAGCCCTGATGCTGCTCTGTTGCTCCATGATCCTTCCACAACGAATTCCTTTGATGCATGGCTGCCATCGGGCCCGAAAAACTTGTCAAGGTTCTGTGCGTTTACCTCCTTTCCCCACACCGACAAAATGTCTTCTGGTGCAAGGTTTAGGTCGACTGCCTCTCTAGGTTTCACCATGGTAACTTCCTATAGTTTCAACGCTTACAGCTCATCGTTTACGGTCCGTTCCCTTCAGTTTCAGGCAGGTTGCGAATGTTGCCGACGCACTTACACTGAGGGTTTTACCATTCCTCTGCGCGGTTAGGGCAATGCCTCCACGTTCCGAAAACGCCCTGCAGGTTAAGGCCCCAGCTGTCTGCACCTTCCTAGTCACCCATTCACGAACCGCGCTGCAAACCCCTGCTGTCCCACCTCAGATCTCCTCGCCTTCGTCATCCATCCTTGTCCTAGTCTGCAGCATCCTAGGTCGTACGCCTAGGATGCCCTGGATCGAAACCTGCAAGCGAAACCCTCCTCATTGACCCTCCTCTGCTGCCTCATATTAGATATTTTCAATTCATATATCTACACTTTCTACCCTCATTACTACTAAAAATTTTGGTGGATATTCCATAAAGATTAAATCAAAGTTTTAATAAAATGAAAAATGAGAATACTTGTATATATAGAGATGTGAAATTTATATAATACCAGTCTAGATTCATCTTAACTCCAGAACTACCAAGGGTAGAGAGGAATAAAATCTCTTTTCACTCCAAAAGAAGTTTGCAACTCGAGATTTAATCCCTCTATGGCTCTTAGTAAATCCGAAATTAAAATAAATCCAAAATAATTTTACTTTAATTATATATAACATTTTCTTTAATATTTAATATATATTTTTGTATTTAAAAACAAACTTTAATAAGATATTTTCATTACTATGATGTAATTAGTTTCATTTTCATCCTTCACCATTTCTATTAACTTTTAAAAAACCAAAGTCATTGAAGATTGTACCATGGGGAATCAAATCGCTATTGTGAATCACATTCAAAGTCGTTGTACATTATGTCAACAAAGGTTATGAAGTTTACTTTCTTTCGTTACCTAGATATAGAAGTTTAAACTTGCACCTATTCATAGGCATGGTTCATATGCTATTATAGAAAAACCTCGTCTATATGAGATTTTATTGCAAGATTTGATCCTAGGAGATTTGCAAATTGTCTTGAAAAGCAACCAATGGTGCTTGGTTAATGTATCTTTATAGCATTTTATAGACAATCTGTTAGACCTCTACATGCTTCAATAGAAGACGAGCCAACTCATATGGATTTCAGAATGCATTAGTACACATGCAATGTAACGATCACGTCCACTATCATATTTTCTCTCTAGTATGACCAATGGAGAGACGATTTGAAATTACTTGTTATATATATATATATATATTAAAAAACATTTAAGCATAACCAAGATGCATAAGTATTATTAAAGTATTGCTCCATGAAGAAACCCAACACAATGACTGGCTCCCACTCTTCTACTGGTTCTGATACCGCTATTGGCTATGCTCTTTTTAGTGGAGAGGTACTTCAAAGAATTATTATCTAACTAGGTCATATGTTTTTAGTGGAAGGACATATAGGAAGGCTTTGAAGGATTGGGATGGTATTAGGAGGAAGGAAGAATGGAAGGTCCCAGAGGGGCTTGCGCTTCCTAGTGCAAGGAAAGATCAAAAGACCGCCGCCAGCCGAGATCGATGAAACTGATAATAGAACGAAGAATGGATAGATAAAGATATAAGAGTTACCCGAGCCATCTACCGGGAGCATGGTAGAGATAGGGGCCTGCTTAGATAGATGATGAAATTAGGGTATTAAGTTGAGGGGGAAGGCAATAGCAAGCGAGCAATCAGTGTGTGGATCGTCTTCTCTGTCATGCTGGAGATGAAAGAAAGGTATACGATAGATATAAACTAAAAAACATCTGGATAAACTAAAAAACATCTAAGCACAACAAGGATGCATAAGTATTATTAAAACATAATCAATACATATATGATAGATATATATTAAAAAACATTTAAACATAATAAGGATGCATAAACATTATTAAAACATAATAAATAGTTATACCATAATAATAAAGCATGATTTTCAAATAAATAAATGAAGTCATGTTATTAAAATTAAGTGTAGTTAATGTCATAAAGTATATGCAATTAAAGTTAGAAAGTATAATTATTTTTTTTTTATTTTTTTTTTTTAATTAAATTACAATAAATTCAATTGGTTTAGTAGCCATTAGTAAATAAATTTTTTCATAATTAAAAATAAAAAGGTAATTATGAACCACATAGAATTCTATGCATAATCATTCTTAACCTGCAAGATTTTTCACTCCATATATTATAAACATTCAACTCATAATTTTACCAAAAAAACATATCAATTATATTCAATTTTAATAAGCAATTAGGATTAAGGGTGTGTTCTAAGTGATTTTGACATAAGAGCACCCCTTAATCACATTAACTTAGTTGATCAAAAAACAATATTTAATGATTTGTTATTTGAGATATAAACTCTTAAATCTTGTGACATTTTGGAGATAGTTTATAAAACTCAACATGAAAATTATTAGATAATTGTTAACTATTCATTTGTTACATTTTCTATTTTTGCCTCAAACATTTTTCTTAATGTTAAGGTGAAGTAAGCATTATTTTTCTTTGTTGAATATCACAAGAGGACTAAGATTTTTAGTGTCTCATAGTATATGGTAAAAGATGTAATTGATACCCATTTTGCTTCGTGTCCAACAATGCACGACTAATTAACATCATTTCTTTTTGGAGTAAACCATTTCACTCTACAATTTTTTTGGAAAAGATTGCATAAGATCATGCATCGCAATTTTGTGCTTCCTAATTTCCTATGTATGTTCCTTCATATCAATGATGTATATTTTCCAAAAATTCAGCTTATTTTTCATTCAATGTTTACAAATAAAATTTGTACATTTCCTTCTAAGATCATTGCTGTGTGTCCCTGTCATTACCATAGTATCTAAGTATCCATATGTAAGCATCCATTATCCATTTCCACACCTGTTTTGAGAATATCATTGCTAGAGGCCATCATTACTTGGCAATAATTCTTCACTAACATTATTTTAACTTATTTTAAGACCCATTTGTTTTAACATGCACATATTTTTTTTTAACTTTATATCATGGCTAGCACATTTTATTTTTTATACTTCTATATACTTCAGACATAAACCCTTATCTTTCGTGACCCTAAATCCATATAACTCACATGTAATATATGACCCTTAACCCATATAACAACTAAAAACCTTAAGCTCCTACAACCCCTAACCCCTTAAAATTAGAACCTTACCCCTAACACTTATACGCTATAACTCCCCCTAACCACCACATGCAATCTTAACTACTACAAATTATATAAACCCTAATACTAACCCATAAGTATTACTAGTCAAGGGATATAACAATTAGAGGTTATGGAGGTCAAATGGTTACATATTACGAGATACATAAGATCAAGAACTAAAAATATTAGGGATGATATGGGTGGAGGATTAAGGGGTAAATTAGTTTTTTAAAGGATGGTAATTTAGGGGTTAGGGTTTTAAGGTTCAACAGTTCCAAAGGTTGCACATGTTAATTGTTAAGGGTTATAATCATCAATTATTATCATGTTTAATCTATAAGACTGACCTCTCTTAGATCTAACTAGTAACCCTTGTAACTAATAACCCATATGAACTTAGAAATCAATGCCAATACACACCAAAACTATCAAGCTAACCCCTAACAACTATTACTCCTCTAATATCATTCATCATATTTTGTGGTTCCTCAACTCCTTTGTAAGCTTTGTATTTCTTGTTTCTTAGCAAATCTTATTCTGCAAGCTCACTATAGTTTCTACATATCCTCTTTTAGTGTAGTACCTTATTCTCATGGCAAGAAATCGTGTTCTACAACCTTACGATATTCGTTGAACATCCTATTCTCATGGTCACATAACCATGTTCTCATGGTTACCAATGGTACTTATGCCTTATAATTGCTATTGAAATTGTGATATATAGTATGATTTCACTCTACTCCATATTGTTATTAAATTTGCGATTTACAATCTTAGTTATTGTTTTATGAGTCATCAAACCACTATTGATAAATCCCACATCCAAATTCCTTGCTCATTCTACTACAAGATACTATGGGGCCTTTTGTTTTTATGATCATGTATGCATTGTCCTCAAGACCACATGATTAAAAGGTAAGTTCAAGTATGTCTCTCACATTCCTTAATAATTTATTGGTATCTTTTAATAATGTTTTATTTCTAAATTGAAATACCTCCTTGACTTAGTCTATCCATCACTCCTCATTGACTTTACTAGTAGCATAAGAAATATTCCAGTTTCTTTCACAAAGGAACAATCTAGATTTATTGAGGTTTGATCTATTCATCATGAATGTATAGGAAAATGCATCCTCCAAATTTCTTGTAAAATCCATGTAAAATATTTCAAGAGGTAGGATACTCGATCTATTTTGAGTTTTGAAAGTTACAATGATAGGGTGGCATTGGAGTTTTGTAAGACTTTATGTGACTTTTCAAATATGGTAATGTGGCTCTACATCCCTATTTACGAAGCGATGATCAAGGATGACTAGACTATCTGTGCATGTTGAAAAATGGCTCAAAATATGAATTGTAACACTCCCTCGCAACCCCCTTGAACTATCTCAGGTTGTAAGAGGTGTTCCTTATTGAATTGACCTAACCTACAAGATATATTATGAAGATGGGATCACAAAAATCCTCTATTTGCAACTTCTTCAAATCTCAAAGCCAATACCACCATCGTGTTCTGCTCGTTAATAAATTTTTAGCAATATAAATTTTATCTCAATTTGACTCCCATACTGAATGTTATGCTCCGTGAAGTTTACCTAATCATATTAGGCCATGTCATAATTGAACTTCCACATGGCACACATGTGGCATTTCCAAGTTAGCTCAAGTGTAGACCCCACTTCTCCCTTCCCCACCCTGCTTCGCAATGTTTCCCTAATACATTTGTTTCCAAGATCTCAAATACCAACTTGGGTTTACATAGTTGGCTTCCTATTTCAAACCGCCCTCTCGTTAACTCATGGCAGACTTGGGGGGGAGGGGGGTCGAGGGCATGGTGAGTGTAGGTCTTTGATCGAACTTTACTACAATCATGTTGCCATGAGGTGGCATCCTTTTTAAATGTGGGATCCTCGGTAGGAGTCCCCACGTCGAACAACTCATTCACTATGAAAATGAAATGAATTCAACAATCTTCCATGAGTAATGTTGAACCATAAATTTTCCAACAATATATCAGACAATTTAATTATCCGTAGTTAATTCATGCATAAGTCATTATACTTATCCAAATAACTTGAAATGGCTAGAAAATGAAGGAGGGACTTCAAATCTCCACCCAACCATAGGCCAAGTACACCAAATCTTCCTTGTAGTTGACCTCTCCCAAGTCAAATCCAAACTTTAAGGGGATGCTTGGTTAGGGAATTCACCCAAGGCTTAGTTGGGGTATTTCTTAGTTCCACGAGACTGAATCTACTATCTAGGAGCTTTATCAATTATATTTTCAAGGCAAGCATTGTAGGAGCCCATAGCCCAATGTCTAGGTGATTTATAAACCTTCCCAACAAGCACCACAATGGTTCAACTACCCTGCCTAGTGGTTTATCAACCTTATACAAAGCACCTGATTGGTTTATCATCCCATTTAACAAGTACTAAGTGGTTTATCAACTTATCCAACAAGCCCTTAGTGGTTTATCAACTTAGTTATCAAGCACTCGTAGTTCAATCCTCCACTGAGCCTACCAATGGCCATTTAGGTTTGGACACCACAGACTAGCAACCTCCACACATCAATACAGGAACACAACCCAAATTTTGGAGTATATATCTCAATTGAAACTATGACATTACTCCCTACACTCGTGCTCAGCATTCCTAGAATTATTTCTCTATGTTATCTCTCTCCTCTGCACTTGATTTTTCCTCCTCCATATTGATTTTCCTTGAGGCCCCTCCTCTCCTACAAGACCGACCAACTTCCTTCACTCATGTCATGAATTAAATAAAACATGGTCATTTCCTCTACCCAAGCACTCCTTGCAAACTATTAGGTGGTGGTGCAATATATTACATCATCAAATACCACTCTTCCACATCTCTTTTCTCCCTTGAACTTGGATCAGTGTGTCCATCCCTTCAGGCCAACATTTCATATTGTTGTTATTTTTAAGGAGACAAATTAATATTTAAAGTGTTTACAATATTTGTCTCATTTAATGATGGTTTTCACACTTTCCTTTACAATTATGACCACATATGCAAAAATAGGGGGCAGAAAGGTGGGATTGTTGTAGAACCCACCCCCTTAAAGGAACACCATCCTCAGTGTTTCTATAACTGGAAAGAAAAAGAACAAAACTGATCTTTATATTCACATATTTTACATCTACTTAATTATTAACAAAAAATAGCTATGGTGCCCTTATTTGTTTTGCCATCTCCCATGTGGCTTCATTGGGTCCAAATTTCTTTTATTGCACCTTGACCTACTCTATTATGTGATTGTAGAATGTGGTATTCCTTTGGTCCAGGATGCATAGTGATTCTAGTTGGAACTCACCCTTAGGTTCCACTTGTATCACAGACCAACCAACAATATGATTTGTGTCATGTACATACTTCTTAAGCAAGGAAATGTGAAAGAAATAATTTACTTTGAATGTCGATGGAAAGGCCAATATACAAGCCATTAGCCCCACTCTTTCTAAAATTTGAAATGGTCCACAAAATCTAGGTGCCAACTTAGTGCATGACCCCACTTTTAGTGAGCTATTTCTTGGTATGATGAGGAGATATACATGCTCTCCCACTTGGAATTATTTCTGCATTCTCTATTGGTTTGTATAACTATTTTTCCTATCCTAAGTTGCTTTCAATTTCTTCTTGATGTTGATTACTTCTTGCTCCATTTCTTTCAAAATGTCAGATCCAAGAACCACTTTGTTCATTGGGTCATCCCAGCGAATGGGAGTTACATTTTCAGCCATACAGTGCCTCAAAAGGACTCATCTTCATTTGCTCTTAATACCCATTTTTGTAGGAAAACTCCATTAATGGTAGGAATTCTTCCCATTCCTTTGGTCAGTGCATGACATTCTTAGCATGTCTTCGAAAATTCCATTCACTCTCTCCATTTGGCCATCTGACTAAAGATGGCATGTAGTAATAAGAGCTAGTTGGGTTCCAAAACCAACAAACAATGTCTTCCAAAATTTTAAAGTGAAATCCTAAAGAATGACTTCATGATGATGTCCAAAATGATGACATGGAAGTACCAAGTGGAGGACATGTGCCAACCAAAACTGGCATTTTTGGCTTGCTAACTAGGTAAATGTGAATGAAACATGGCAGACATCAACAATGTCAAGTGGCATAAGTCACATCAACTTTTTCCATGTGTCATATGGCAATATGGTGTCAGAGAAATGAGGTGGTATGTTGAGTTTTCTACCATCCTATTGACATATTGGGAATTTGTAAGGAATTGTGGTTATGGAAAAATCCCTAATATCTCAATATTTTTGTATTATGATATCAACACATCAGTACATTGGCATATCAACACATCGAAGGATATCATTATATCAACATATTAGCATATTAGAGGGCATCACAATCAAAACACTGACACATTGCTATATCGACATATAGACATTTTGGATGTACTAGATTATCAAAATACCAAAGCTCGAGGGATTTTGATAAACACATTTTGGAACATGTTGACATGGTGGGCTTCAATATGAAAAACATGCAGTAGACATGTCATCCACAGGGCTTGTATGGATGTTAATGCATCCTTGAAGGGATGAATATTTGAAAGGGAATAACTTTGTATTGAGAGCTCAGAATGAGATGAAATTTATATCATTGGAAAGCTCTCAACGAGCATAAGACGATGGTAGTATCAAAATTGTGATGTGAGGTGATGGAAGGAAGATGAAATATGACATACCCATATTCATAATAAACCTTGAAGGTTGGGTATAGTTACACCCCACAACCCTAATGTGACATTAGCAGGTTGGGTGTATTACAAAGTGGCCCATCATAGTTGTAATTCAAAGAGTAGGATTGGAGCGGAAAAAGTTCACCACACGAATAAATTTTGGAGCTCTACTATAGAGATTTAAAGGTTCAAACACTATAACTAGAGGGCCAAAGATACACCATAGGGATGAAGTTGGAGCTTTGATACCAATTGGTATCAAATCTAGATCTAGTTTCATTTCTGTGGTATCAAAGCTATGGTTCAACACTAGGCCTAAAGGGGCAAAGGAATAAATTAAGTTGGAACGTTGATTGACAAATTTGTAAAAGAAGACACGGTCATGATGTTGACTAGACATCCATTGAAAAAATCAATAAATTATAACCACATAAGTAAATGGCCAAGTGATATATGATGGGCAATTTCTCAACTTATTTCTTGTTATTTTGATACTTTATTAAATTATGAAAGGGTTGCAATATGTTGATAAATAAGAGCATAGGCATGATGAGATGGAAAAGGATTGAATAGATATATTGCATATGCACTAAAAAGTAGGAGGATAGTGAAATGTTAAATGCATATAGATATGCCATGTTGCATGCAAATAATTATTAAACATACTTCTTCTAGTGTGTGCTCAGTAATAAAGTCCCTACAGGAGATCTATTAGCTCGTTGATCATTCCAAGGCCCAAGCTGATGTGTCCTATGTAAACAGGACTCCGAAACCTCTCACCATCTATTCCTAAAATGCGATTTCTCATAAAACCTTTGGGAATCCATTGCATCTACATTACAATCTAGCAGATGGCACAATTGGAGCACAAGCAACCATGGATCTAAATTGCTAAACCTCCCCTTGCTTTTCTGTTGGCCCATATGGCTGATGAGGAACAAAATCATATTCGAAGAAGGGATTGCAAATGGGGTTGTCATGGCTGCCAAAATACTCACAGCGTTCCATGAAATTCCTCACCACAAACCCTCTGCACTGCACCGTCCTATTGCCCCTGCTCTAATCGAAAAAACCACTCCCTGGGCCTACTTTGATGGGGTTGCGCAAGAGCAGGAATGTGGGGGAGGTTTTATCTTGCATTTAAATGAACAACACTATTATAGTGTAAAAATGGGACTTGGAGGTGGCACTAATAATTATGCTGAACTCATCACTCTTTATCATCTATTGCATTTTTCATTGGGACACGAATGCATCAATTTGCAAATTTTTGGTGACTAAAAAATCATAGTAAATTGGTTCAATAATGTCTCTGCTTGGCATGCACACCCACTTAGACACATTCTAGATGAAGTGATGTTATTCAAATCACATTTTAACAGAATCTCATGTCATCACATTTACAGGGAATATAACCAAGGTGCTGACAGGCTTTCCAAGGAGGCAATGATATTACCCAGAGGACAGTGGCAGATTCAGGAATAGATTGAAACTGAGCAGTCCCAGTGTTATCACCGGTCGTACACAGATCAGGCATATCATAGGGCAGACAGGCCCTAGATTTCAATTTTGTTACATGTGTGAACTCAGATTTTTTGGATAGATACATTGTATGTATCTTTGCATGATTTTCATAGACTCTTATTGCACTCGCCATGTGTGGTGAACATCATTGTAATTATTTCATTTATAGCATATATCATACTACCCTGCGTGGTATGTAGACTAACTACTAGCTCTTTTTTGAGACATGAAGATGTAAATATTCTCTCACAGACATGGCTGTAAGCCATAACTGCATATGTTGCTTAGCATCTAGTATATGTAAGTTTTCAAAAATGGAAGATTACGATTTTTCGTGGTGGAAAAAAAATAAATTAATTAAAATTAAAATTAAAAAAAATTAAAATTAAAAAAATAATAATAATAAATAAAATAAAAAAAAATAAAAAAAATTGAACATACATGTGATATGTTTGTGGACTTCAAGTAGTCTATTTTCATATTATGATTATGATGAATAACCATGGGTTGATGTTTATGTAACGAGGAACAAATTGACTATATAGCTAGAGAAGCTAATAAGGATGTTGCACAAAGTCTTTGGGGACATGGCTATGGATAATAAAGTATTGATCAAGAGGTTGGTAAAAAAGAGTATAAGATCCCTCCCTGAAACTAACAACCATACAGGTAATGTTCAAAATATTGAGTAAAAATAGAATAAAAATACCCATCCTAAAAATTATAAAATTTTCAATAACAATGTATTCTTATTTTTTATTTTTTTATCTTTATATCTTATACTAAAATTTACAAATTAAAAATAAAATAAATCTAATGTTTCTTCAAAAAAATTCTTCTATGTCCTTTACTTTGGACGGCCTTTACACTTCTTTTTCATATACCAAATACATTGAAGTGGTGCTTAAAAGAATGAACTAGGATGCTTTTATGAGCCATTATAAATTCTCTATATTACATCTAATCTAAAACAAGAGTTTTTTCGTTACTAGACAGATACACTCTTTAAAATGGACAAGTACTATTTCTTTTCAAAATATTTAAGTACTCTTTCTTTTCAAAACGTACATTATTTTGCAGTAGTCTAACAAGTTTACAATTGTGTTTAAAAAATAATGGAAATTTTAGTATGATTTTGAAAAGCTAGTAGAAATTTTTGGAAATTATGATTACAGTTTTGAAGTTTAAAAATTTTGGATGTTTCCAAAATTTTTAATAGTGTTGAATCAATTTCTACTATAAAAAATACAAATGATTCAAACACTACCTGATTAAATTTCTTGAAAAACTTCTAACTAGATTCTAGAAAAATTAGCGATGCAAGGCTCAAACAACAATACATAATTAGTGGCCTCAAAGAAAATTCTTCTTTTTTCCCTTGAACAAGATGTACACTCATTGCAGGTTTTTGGAAGTCAACACCCATGCAATTCCCTCTTTAATTTTGGTCTTAGGTTTGATCATGCGATCTGGTTGATTTTAGAGTCACAAAATGACAGGTCCATGAGTATTATTATAGACCTTTCATTGAGAAGATCCAACAGTACTAGATGCACCAAAAGTTTAGATTTTTGCTACAGTGTTTTAATGTGTTTGTATATACTTTAGTTTTAAACATCATTTATATGTTTACTTCTTTGTATCAACATATTATATGTGTTTGTTTTATGGACATACTATATGTAGTCTTGGACATCTAATTTGGTAACAATTTTCCCAATAGCTCTTACCTATTTTTAGACTTATCTTTAATATTTACATATATAAATACATGCTAGACGTATATCTACAAAATTATGATAATAAAATTACACTTTTTTCCCTTAAAAAAACCACATATTTTTACAAACGACATTCAAAGCAATAAACAATAATAGATACCATTAACAAAGAAAATATCTTCACAATTTTGATGCCATCAAACCTCAATGATCAGTGATCTAATACATAATAGATAGCATTAACAAAGAAAATAGCTTCACAATTTTGATTCCATCACACCTCAGTGATCTAAGATATCCACAAATAACAGTTCCAAAGACCAAGGAGACTTAGCATAACGACTGCCTTGGAGTGTGACTCCTCATGGGACTATCTCTAACCAAATGGTACCAGCTCGTGACCATACCTTCGAAGTTGACAAATAATAGAAAATAATTCCCTATATTACATCAAAAAGACCAATTAAACAAAATTGAGAAAAATACCGGTGGGGCCATGATTTCCGACTATCCTTAACCAGAATGTAGAATTTGGTAATAAGAAGACCAACCACAAAGTCAATTTGGCATTAACATGTTTTAATGAATTGAATTGAATTTGATTAACAAAACCAAAGTCAAATAGTTAATTTCATTCCTAAAATAATCAACATATTATTTTTAATCAAAATATTAAATCTGTAGTTTATTGGATTTGGGATAGATATTTATTGGGTGCTCTGTTAAAGTTTTTTTTGATGTGAAGTTACTAATTCCTCGTCTTATCAGGATGATATATTGGACATATACTCCCACCAAATTTACACAAAAAAATATTAATCTTACAAAACTAAATTGGGATGTCCTCCTCTTTGCCAAATAATTTAGATTAGAACAGCTGCACATCCATGGTCATCCCAGCGAATGGGAGTTACATTTTCAGCCACACAATGTCTCAAACATACTCATCTTCATTGACTCTTAATACCCATTTTTGTAGGAAAACTCCATTAATGGTAGGAATTCTTCCCCTTTTTTTGGTCAATGCATGACATTCTTAGAATGTATTCTAAAATTCCATTCACTCTGTCCATTTGGCAATCTGACTAAGGATGGCATGTAGTAATAAGAGCTAGTTGCGTTCCAAAACCAACAAACAATGTCTTCCAAAATTTGGGAGTGAAATCCTAAAGAATGACTTCACGATGATGTCAAAAATGATGACATGGAAGTGCCAAGTGGAGGACATGTGCCACCCAAAATTGGCATTTTTGGTTTGCTAACTAGGTAAATGTGAATGAAACATGGCAGACATCAACAATGTCAAGTGGCATAGGACACATCAACATTTTCCATGTGTCATATGGCAATATGGTGTCAAAGAAATGAGGTGGTATGTTGAGTTTTCTACCATCCTATTGACATATTGGAAGTTTGCAAGGAATTGTGGTTATAGCAAAATCCCTAATATCTCAATATTTTTGTATTAGGTTATCAACACATTAGTACATTGGCATATCAACACATCAAAGGATATCACTATATCAACATATCAGCATATTAGAGGGCATCACTAAATCAAAACACATTGCTATATCGACATATAGACATTTTGGATGTACCAGATTATCAAAATACCAAAGCTCGAGGGATTTTAATAGACACATTTTGGAACATGTTGATATGGTGGGCTTCAATATGAAAAACAGGCAGTAGACATGTCATCCACATGGCTTGTATGGATGTTAATGCATCCCTGAAGGGATAAATCTTTGAAAGGGAATAACTTTATATTGAGAGCTCAGAATGAGATGAAATTTATATCATTGGAAAGCTTTCAACGAGCATAAGATGATGGTAATATCAAAATTGTGATGTGAGGTTCTGGAAGGAAGAGGAAATATGATATACCCATATTGATAATAAACCTTGAAGGTTGGGTATAGTTATGCCCCACAACCCTAACGTGACATTAGGAGGTTCGGTGTATTACAAAGTGGCCCATCATAGTTGTAATTCAAAGAGTAGCATTGGAGGTGCAAAAGTACACCACACGAATAAATTTTGGAGCTCTACTATAGATATTTAAAGGTTCAAACACTATATCTGGAGGGCCAAAGACACACCGTAGGGATGAAGTTGGAGATTTAATACAAATTGGTATCAAAGCTAGCTCTAGTTTCATTTTTGTGGTATCAAATCTATGGTTCAACACTAGGCCTAAAGGGTCAGAGATGTACCAAAAGGATATATTAAAAAACATTTAAGCATAACCAAGATGCATAATTATTATTAAAACATAATAAATAATTATACGATAGGTATAAGTTAAAAAATATCTGGATAAACTAAAAAACATCTAAGCACAAGAAGGATGCATAAGTATTATTAAAACATAATCAATACTTATATGATAGATATATATTAAAAACTTTTAAGCAGAATAAGGATGTATAAACATTATAAAAACATAATAAATAGTTATACCATAGTAATAAGGCATGATTTTGAAATAAATAAATGAAGTCATGTTACTAAAATTATGTGTAGTTAATGTCATAAAGTATATGTAGTTAAAGTTAGAAAGTATAATTTTTTAAAATTTAAATTACAATCACTTTAATTGGTTTAGTAGCCATTGGTAAATAAATTTTTTTATAATTAAAAATAAAAAGATAATTATGAACCACATAGAATTCTATGCATAATCATTCTTAACCTGCAAGATTTTGTCACTCCATATATTATTAACATTCAACTCATAATTGTACCAAAAAAACATATCAGTTATATTCAATTTTAATAAGCAATTAGGATTAAGGGTGTGTTCTAAGTGATTTTGACATAAGAGCACCCCTTAATCACATTAACTTAGTTGAGCAGAAAAACAATAATTAATGGTTTGTTATTCGAGATATAAACTCTTAAATCTTGTAACAATTTGGAGATAGTTTATAAAACTCAACACAAAAACTATAAGATAATTGTTAACTATTCATTGGTTACATTCTCTATTTTGCCTCAAACATTTTTCTTAATGTTAAGGTGCAATAAGCATTATTTTTCTTTGTTGAATATCACACGAGGACTAAGATTTTTAGTGTCTCATAGCATATGGTAAAAGATGTAATTGATACCCATTTTGCTTCATGTCCAACAATGCACGATGAATTAATATCATTTCTTTTTGGAGTAAACCATTTCACTCTACAATTTTTTTGGCAAAAGATTGCATAAGATCATGCATTGCAATTTTGTGCTTCCAAATTTCCTATGTATGTTCCTTCATATCAATGATGTATTTTTTCCAAAAATTCAACTTATTTTTCATTCAATGTTTACAAATAAAATTTGTACATTTCCTTCTAAGATCATTGCTTTGTGTCCCTACCGTAGTATCTAAGTATCCATGTGTAAGCATCCATTATCCATTTCCACACCTATTTTGAGAATATAATTGCTAGAGGCCATCATTACTTGGCAATAATTCTTCACTAACATTATTTTAAATTATTTTAAAACCCATTTGTTTTAACATGCACATATTTTTTTTTTAATTTATATCATGGCTAGCACATTTTATTTTTTCTACTTCTATATACTTGAGACATAAACCGTTATCTTTTGTGACCCTAAATCCATTTAACTCACATGTAATATATGACCCTTAAACCTTAACCCATATAACAACTAAAAACCTTAAGCCCCTACAACCCCTAACCCCTTAAAATTAGAACCTTTCCCCTAACACTTATACGCTATAACTCCCTCTAACCACCACATACAATCTTAACTACTACAAATTCTATAAACCCTAATACTAACCCATAAAGATTACTAGTCAAGGGATATAGCAATTAGAGGCTATGGAGGTTAAATGGTTACATATTACGAGATACATAAGATCAAGAATTAAAAATATTAGGGATGATATGAGTTGAGGATTAAGGGATAAATTAGTTTTTTAAAGGATGGTAGTTTAGCGGTTAGGTTTTTAGGGTTCAACATTTCCAAAGGTTGCACATGTTAATTGTTAAGGGTTATAATCATCAATTATTATCATGTTTAATCTATAAGACTAACCTCTCTTAGATCTAACTGGTAACCCTTATAACTAATAACCCCTAGTGCTTCTAACCCCTATGAACTTAGAAATCAATGCCAATACACACTAAAACTATCAAGCTAACCCCTAACAACTATTACTCCTCTAGTATCATTCATCACATTTTTGTGGTTCCTCAACTCCTCTGTAAGCTTTGTATTTCTTGTTTTTAGCAAATCTTATTCAGCAAGCTCACTATAGTTTCTACATATCCTCTTTTAGCATAGTATCTTATTCTCATGGCAAGAAATTGTGTTCTACAACCTTACGATAGTCGTTGAACATCCTATTCTCATGGTCACATAGCCATGTTCTCATGGTTACCAATGGTACTTATGACTTATAATTGCTATTGAAATTGTGATATATAGTATGATTTCACTCTACTCCATATTGTTATTAAATTTGCGATTTACAATCTTAGTTATTGTTTTATGAGTCATCAAACCACTATTGATAAATCCCACATCCAAATTCCTTGCTCATTCTACTACAAGATATTATGGGGCCTCTTGTTTTTATGATCATGTATGCATTGTCCTCAAGACCACATGATTACAAGGTAAGTTCAAGTATGTCCATCACTCCTCATTGTTCATTTATTTTGTCACTAGCATCCCCTTCTTATGGTGAAAAAATATATTTCAATTGGGGGAAGTGATACTTCGCACAAGCCATGTCATGTTCTTATATAGAAGTGTGTGAGCCATGTTCCTTGCATATACTGTAGTAACACATGTACCATTAATTAGGATAAAGTATTATGCATGGCATAAACCTATATAGCGTTGACATGGGTATCATTGGTTACGTGTTTACCTTTCAAAAACCATAGTCATGCTTTGTTGACCTAGATTGTCATTGATGTCAATATGGCAATATTCTGGATGAGTAAACAATGATGTGAGGGCAAGGAGAAGTAGAGCAAATACGTGAAGAAACAGGAGCAAGAAACCATGAGGAGAAACCAGAGGAAAGCCAACACAGTCAAGCCATTGGAGAGAATATCGAAAGTCATAGGAGCTATCAGAGCAGAGCTATCAAAGCAGAGAAGAGGTATTGGAGTGGTATCAGAAGCCATCAGGAAAGCCATCAGAAGAGGAACACGCATCAGGAGGAGAAGCCAGCGGAAGAGCAATTAACAGAGGAGTCATATTGTTTATTAGAAGGAACAAAGAGGAACATGCATCAAGAGGAGAAGCCAGCGGAAGAGCTGTTAACAAAGGAGCCATATCATGCGATATCAGAGGAATATCAGAGAAGAGTTATTGGAGAAGTGCATCGGAAGCCATCGCGGAGTCATATCAGACCAGAAAAGAGCGGAGGAGTATATATCAGGTTAAAGTATATAACCACATATATCGGGTTAAAGTATATAATATCAGGTTAAAGTCAAAGTGAATGCACATGGATATATTCCAAAAGGCGGATTTTGTAACAGTGGCAGTGGTTTTCGGGCAAACGCTAGCTATAAGTGGTATTTAGAGGAGAGCGCCTGATTCCATTAACCGAGCGACACGTAGCATGAGGGTGGAGAGAGAAAACCACTTTTTCGGGTGGTTATTTCCCTTGCAAATTGCTCACCCAAAATTCATGCAAGCCGTTGGATCTAGCACCAGTTAATCTACGGTGGAGAATGAGCCTCATAAAGGTAAGCATTGATAAACATGCCAAGGCTATGGAAAAACGAAAAATGCAAGTTCCCGTGTGCTTGTGTATATTCCCATTATACGAGGGTTATAATAGAATTAAATGGGATAAAGGGTTATGGGTTAAGTCCACATTAACCAAAGTTAAGAACAGAGGAGTATATATATTATATAGATGTGATAATAACACAGACCCGTGGCTCCATTATAAACCGCCCTAATGTAATATCACATCCGCTATGTCGCTAGTCTCAAAGGGTTGTCACCCCCGAAACCTCCGATTGCGATATACAATTGCAGACCCGATGGTCCTATTATATTGCGCCCTAATTATATATCACGTCTTCCATATCAAGAGTTATGTATCGCAGTGCTTTAAGCCTTGTCACGTTAAAACTACGATATCGATATATATACGGACCCGACTGGACCATTGCAATATGACTTAATATATTATCGCATCCGTCGCATATCACAAGCCTCTTGTAAAGCCTTGCCACATTGAAAGTGCCAATTGCGATATTATATAATATATATATATATATATATATATATATATATATATATATATATATATGGACCCGACGAAGTTATTAAAACAATTTAATATAATATCACGTTCAGGTATCGGGGAATTGGCTATGTTATGTGCAAATCTGCCGATTGCGATAAAGTTATGAAGGAGCGGACCCGATGAAGTTATAGATGCGGGCATAATGCATTTGAAGTTCAGCCTTATGTGTTCGGAGGGTGTATTTTCTGTGTATTTCCTGTGCATCCTTGTATTCCAATATATTGTATGGTCTTGGGTTTAAAGGCTTAAGGCCTTGTCATATTAAAGCAACGATTGCGATAAAAGGATGATGTGGCATGTGGGACCTCTATATGGCTATAGTCTCTCTTATATGGTTTCTGTGAACAATTAATGTATATTGTATGAATATTAAAAAAGGCCTCTCTGATATTTTTTAATATGCAACACCATTGTAATTCGGTCTCTCTTCCACATTAACATGTCCTGGGTGTATTGATGGATTTGAAGAGATAGAGGAAGCCAAAGAGTGAGTGCAGAGGAAGCTGAAAGATCAAGCGAGCATTGAGGAAGCCGAAGAGCCAACGGAGAAAGGAAGCCAAAGGTCAGGGGTATCAGGAATATAAAATAGAGAACAAGGAAAGTTTAGTTGTTGGCAAACTAGAAGAAAGGAGCAAGCCGTAGGTCCAGCAGGACAAAAAAGGGCCGAAGGTCCAGTAGGAAAAGAGGAAGTCGAAGGTCCAGCAGGAAAAGAGGAAGCCGACAGACGAGCAACTCTGTTGATTGTGCTAACCTGTGAAAGGCTCGAACTAGCAATGAATTAATCAGGTACATAACACAGCCTAAAGAACAATTTTGTGAAAAGATAAATAAAGTTTCATTTGATATTGCTTGAAGGGAATAGTAGCCAGCACCAGTATTGAAGCACATGTGAATGTATTTCTGGGAAGTAAGAGATTGCAATAGCAAGAACAGTGCACAGTAGTCACTCTGGAAGAATTCACCATGACAGTGAGAACAGAGGCTTGAAACAAATAGTTGGTTCTTGTGCAGAGGTTAGTGCAACAAATAGTAGACTCACTAAAGCCGTGTGGAGACATTATCAGAGATCATGATGGCTATTTGATATCATCATGAGATAACTTTTGTAGAATCTGTGTGGACAGTATGAAAAGTTGTAAAGAATTCTTCTTATGAAGACTGGTTGCCATTGATGTTGTAGCATGGATACTATAGTGAAGCTGTAAACAGACAAAATTCAGTAAAGAAGAGTTTTGGGAGAAAAGAATCACTATCAAACATGCCTTGACAAGATTGGGTTGGAGCCCTTGGGGTTGGTGCTTCAGAAGTTGGAAGGATTAGTGTCCTTGGAGTTGGTACTCCTATATCCAAGGTTGGTGCCTTGACAGCAGAGGGTTGGAGCCCTTGAGGTTGGTGCCTCATAACTGGAAGGATTGGTGTATTGGGAGTTGGTGCTCCTAAGTCCAAGGTTGGTGCCTTGACCAAACAGAGTTGGTGCTCTGGAGGTTGGAGCTTCACAAAAGTCCAAGTTGGTGCTTGGCAACAGATTGGAACCATATATACATTGTATCTATTTTATTGCAAAGATTATATTAATAAAAGCGTTTATTCTTGTTGTTCATCTTATGTTCTAAATATAAATGTTTTGACTGAAAAGAATAACAATTGAAAATAAATACTAATCCACCCCCCCTCTCAGTATTTCCAACAATTGGTATCAAAGCCAGTACCCTCATTCAAAGCCTAATAGCTTGAAGGCTGATCTTTAGAACACAAATTGCGAAGTCAAAGAAGAAAGTCTCCAATCCTCCTAAGGATGTGTCTCCCTCTTCCATTAAAATAGAAGACAGTCAATTTGAGAAGGCTCCATGGTTCAATGGAAACTTTAATATATGGGAAGCAAGAATGAGGAATTTTTTAAGACTCAAGGCATTGAAATCTGGAAATCAGTGATTGTTGATAGCATGATGGATGGAGAATCCAAGGAGTACAGTGAAAAAGCAATGAAGGCAATCTTGAATGGGCTACCTGATTCTATAAAGAACAATTTAGGAAAATGTTCATCAACAAAGGGTATATGGGACAAACTCCATGACCTTCACTCAAAAGGAGCTTTGACCATGACCATCAGTCAAGAAGATGATGGAACTCAAGAAGAAAATCCAGAACCTGTCATAGAAGCCAAAAGTGAGAATGATGACATCAAGGCTAAAGAAGACCTAGAAGAAAAGGATGACAACATGGAAGATATCATAAAAAACATGATGGAGATAAATAGGGACCATGAGATGACTCCAAGTAAGGCGGGAATGGAGGACCATGAATTGCGGGAGATTTTAGATAGGGAAAATCTGGATCTAGAGAATTTTTTGAACAAGGAACGACCAAAGGAGTGGACTCCCTGCCAAAAGAGGAATATGACAGGGTTCAACAACTCTTCCTATGGAGATCAAAAATGAAGGGAACTGGAGTCAAAAGAAATCATGAAAGCCAGGAACATAGAGGGATCAAAATGATGGAGGAGACACAGGCACAATCTCCAAAGAACTCAGGCAGGAAAAGAGGAAGAAAAAGACGGAAGGAGTTGTTGAACGAATGTGGGAAACTATTGATTAACTCAAGTAAGATGAAAGATCTTACCAGTTACTCCTTTACAAACCTTTCTTAATGAAGCTCACAACCTGGAATATTAGAGGCATAGGAAATATAAGGAAACAAAGAAATCTCAGTACTAGAATAAAAGAAGAAAAACTAGATATGGTTTTTATTCAGGAGACAAAATGTTCGATGGATAAGATTAGAGAAATTCATAATAAATGGCTAATAAAGTATGAGTATCTAGAGGTTAAAGCAAAAAACTCAGTCGAGGGGATTATCTCGCTGTGGGATCCATAGAAATTTGGAATCCTAGATGCTGAGGCATCTAGGAACTATCTTTCTTTGGTTTGTCAAACTTTAGGTGATAAGGAGATATACATGATCACAAATGTCTATGGACCTCAAAAGCAAGAAGAAAAACTCAAGCTTCTCACCTCCCTTGAGGAACTAAAAGCAAGACACCCTAATATGCCCTGGATCGTTGCAGGAGATTTCAATATGATAATATATCTTACAGAGAAAAAAGGCGGTATCAGACAGCTAGGCAAAGACTCCATGGCCTTCCAGAACTTCATAATGAACATGGGGTTAGTGGACACTGGAACAATAAATGGGACCTTCAACTGGAACAACAAAAGGGGAGGAGCTTCACAAGTCGCATCTAGACTAGATAGATTTATTATCTCAGAGGACCTCTTTCTCTCAGGCCCTGCCATAATAGCTTTTATTCTTCCCTTTGGAGGTTCGGATCATTGGCATGTACAGTTGGAAGCCACTTTTATGGGTACACCAAGAAACAACCTTTCAGGTTTGAGAATGCCTAGCTCTCTCATCCTGAATTCACCAGTAATATTCACAAATGGTGGAGAGAGGATCTAAACATTCAAGGCACTAGAATGTTCCTGCTCCAACAAAAACTTAAACATAGCAAAAATCCAAGCTTAATGGTTGGAACAAAAAGGAATTTGGCAATATCTTCAAAGCCAAAAGAGAAGCTGAGCAGAAACTCTAGGATATCAATTAGATCAACATCATAGAGGGCGTTACAGAGGAACAGAAAAAGCTAGCTGATTCTTTGTAGTAAGAATGGGAAGAACGGTGCTTGCAAGAGGATATTTTTTGGAGATAGAAGTCAAGGATTCAGTGTATTAAAGAGGGAGAAAGAAACACAAAGTTCTTTCATAAATCCACAATGGATCACAGGGCACACAACAAAATCACGAAGCTAAAAGACTCTCAAGGGAGAGAAATCATTTCTCACATAGACATGGAATCTCTCCTTGTACAACATTTCCTCAGTATTGCAAAGGAGCCTCTGGGGGATATATAGAGGTTCATCAACCATTTCACTCAATATATCCCTCAACTGGTTACCAAAGAAGATAACCACAATCTTAACAGGCCAGTGTCGGAAGAGGAGGTTAGTGAAGTGATCAATGAAATGCAAAATGGAAAATCTCCAGGCCCGGATGGGTTCAATGTAGACTTCTTCAAAGCATGTTGGAAAACAGTCAAACAAGATATCCTTGAGGTGGTGGAAGACTCAAGAAGATCCAAAAAGGTTCTAAAGGCGTTAATGCTTCCTTCATAGCTTTGATCCCAAAAAAGGAAAATGCCATGACTCCAGAAGGCTTCAAACCCATAGCCTTATGTAATGTGGTGTATAAAATTATTTCCAAGGTGATCACCAATAGACTCAAGCCCCTTTTACCAGCTCTCATCTTAGAGGAGAAAACAGGCTATGTGGAAGGAAGACAAATCCTCAATAATATCATCCAAGTTCATGAGGTGGTACACTCTTTCAAAAGCAACAAACAAGCTAGTATGATCATTCAATTAGACCAAAACTGAATAAGATGGGTTATGGCACTAGCCACCACGACTAGTTTCTCCATCCGGCTTAATGGCGCTCCTTCAAGCCTCTTCACACCCTCCAGAGGTCTCAGACAAGGGGATCCGCTCTCACCTTTCCTCTTTTTTCACATGATGGAAGGGCTTGGTAGAGCGATTAAAATGGCTAATGCTGAAGGAAGAATCCATGGCATCAAACTCACCTTGGATGGAGCGGCAAACACACATCAGCAATTTGTGGATGACACAAAGTTGCAAGGCTTACCTACAGCCAGGGAAGCTAGAACGATTAAACAAATTTTGAATGAATTTCCTATGGTTGTTGGCACAAAGGTAAGCCTCAACAAATCAAAAGTTTTTTTCTTTAACACTGACATTGCTATTCAAAGAAATATCACCAGAATTCTTGGGTTTCAAAGGGACCAGCTACCTTCCAAGTATTTGGGCATACCTCTCACAGATAAACCTCTCAGCAAGGAAGTGTGGGAGCCAATTATAAATAAACTATAGGACAAGATCCGAAAATGGACATGCAGGTCTTTAAACTTGGCGGGGCGCCTTGTGCTCACACAGGCTGTCCTGCAAGCCATTCCTTTATTTATGTTCTCAACTCTTCCTGCTCCTAAAGGAGTTAAGCAGCATATCAAGAGCATACAAAGGGACTTTCTATGGGGCAAAGGAAAAGAGAAAAAGAAATGGGCTTTAGTGGCATGGGACAAGATCTACAAACCCAAGAGCCATGATGGCTTGGGGCTTCATGATCTTAAAATCATCAACAAGGTTTCAGGAGCTAAACTCTGGTGGAGATGGATCAAGGAATCAGTGACTCCCTGGGCTAAGCTTTGGACACAAAAATATGCCAAGAATTGGCAGGAGAAAGATCACATTAGAATGTCAGGGCACATTAAGGGCTCCCACATTTGGAACCTTGCCTGGGAAAATAAAAGTATTGTTCAGCAACATAGTTTCTGGGAAATTCGAGCTGGGAACCAGACACGGTTTTGGGAGGATAACTGGCAGCAAGAACCTAATTTGTATAAGGATGAATTATCAGCTTTCAAGAATGACACAAACAACAAAGGTCTACTTATGGTAAAAGACTTCTGGGACTGGGAAAGGAACAATGGAAAATGGAGAACTTGGAAGGATCTAGGCCATAGTGAAGAGAGTCCTCTAAGGGCCCAGGCAAACTCTCTTACCGAGGATCTAGAGCATAGGAGGATTCTGGTATCATCCTTTCCTAACCAACTAAGATGGGGAAAGAACATTGAAGGAAATTTTAACCTCAAAGAGGCCAAACAGGTAGTAACAGGATTTAACTATCTAAATCCAGATCAAATTTGGAAGAATCTTTGGCAGAGCCCCCACTGGATGAAAATAAAGTTATTTATTTGGCTAGTTCATCAAAGGAAAATCTTAACTTTGGAAAATCTTATGAAAAAAGGCTTCACTAGACCTTCCAAATGTTACATTTGTGGTTCACAAAAGGAGACGATGGATCACCTTCTCAAACTCCGCCCTTTCACCTCCATCGTGTGGGATGGGTGGCCTCAATCTTTAGGCACACTAATAGGGACAGACTCAACATCTCCAACACTTTGAAGAATTGGAGAAAAAAATTCTCAGGGAATGAAATTATTAATAAATCCTGGACCCTGGTTCCAGGCCTTATCATTTGGAATATTTGGAAAGAGCGCAATAGTCAGATCTTCAAGAACAAAGCAAGCAAGCCCCAGCACATAATTGACCAAATTTTAAGGAAGCTCAAAGATACAGTCAGTAGCTTGTTGAGGACACTTCCTAAGGACCCTCCTCTGCCCCAAGATGCGAGTATTCTACTACATTTGGGTCTCAGTCCATAAGCCCTCAGGGCATCATCAAGGGAGTGAGCCAAATAAACTCAGATATAAACATTTGGAAGCTTCCTTCATATGGTTTCTTAAAGGTCAATATAGATGGAGCATCTAAGGGTAACCCAGGGTTAGCTAGTTTTGGAGGTGTTATAAGAGATGAATAGGGGAAAATAAAGAAGATCTTTCATGGCCACTTGGGGAAGGCCATTAATAACATGGTAGAACTCATGGCCCTAGAGCAATGTTTGGAAATATTGGTGGATTTAAATTCACATAATGTCATCATTGAAGCAAATTCGGAATTTGATTATTAGAGCGGCCAAGAAAATATGCAATGGTACATCACCGGATAAAGTGTTGAAGCACTGGAAGCTCTCACAAGTATTTCACCGTATATACTCCCACCTACAAACCTTAAAAACTGTAAGCTTTGTCCATGTGAAAAGAAAAGCTAACATGGCAACAGATCGTTTGGCAAACAAAGGAGTGATTAATAAGGAGAGGGACACTCGGCACGTCTGGGAGTTGTTACCCCTGGGCAAACTATTAGAGGATTGTCTCTGTCAGGCTGCCAAAGATATGGAGCAATGGGAAAGGTTGAGATCAACAAAGGAAAACCAAGGATACAATGACGTGAGGACCGATTCTGGAAGTGCTGCAGGTTTATCGTCTCATTGATCACTGTGTGGATTAATGTCGACACATTGATTCAGCGAAAAGCAGAGAAATTGGGGTTTAAGAGTAAATCCATCGAAAAGAAAAAGATCAATGGTGTAGGGAGGAAGGACCGAAAAGCATCCGATGGGTTGGATCAACGGTCATCGCTTGATGGAAGAGCACGTAAATTAATTCGCGAGGAAGTGGTTTCTCGTACCACAAGTGGTATTTCGGAAGGGGTCTAAGTGGTAACCGGTATTGCGAGGAAGGCCTCTGATTTCACTCTTCAAGCGACATGTAGCAGCGAGGAGAAAAGAGGATATCGTTTTCGGGCGGGTATTCCTCAAGCTACATATCCACCCAAAATCTGTGTGGACCGTTGCACCCACGAAGGGTAGATCAACGGTGGAGGGTTGGGTGTGCAAGTGGAAGGTCGGATGTGATTTTACAATTCAACGTTAGCCGTTGATCATTGATTTAGTTGGACGAAGGATGTCAGGGCGCTGTATTGGGAATGTGGACCTATCGTTTTTTATGGTAGCGAATGTAATAATTTTGAAATTTGACCTTATGGGTTGAGGATTGGGTTTTTGGGTATTACCTATGTTAGCCATATCTCTCAATAGAGGGGATGGTTCCGGTCATGTGGACTATTTTTTGGTAAACGCAAGGAAGTTTGGTTTACCTTGTAAAATATGTAATGTACTTGTTTCGGTTAATAGAAAGATCCATTCTTACTTGACCAAAAAAAGAAAAAGATTTTGTAGAAGATCTCCTCGCTCAACTTATGGTCGCCATGGAAGAGATTCTCAATTTGAAAAAGGAAAACGAGCAACTTAAGAAGAAAGCACTAGCTAATGACCAAAACCAAACAAGGAAGAAAGTTGACCTTGTCAAGCTTCAAGTACAAGAAAGGGATGAAGAGCTTGCCAAGCTTAAGAAGGAATTTCATCAAAGCAAAAAAAAGTAGCATGAAGAAGTCATATCCATGACAAATCAATTGGATAAAGCAAAGAAACGGGAAGACACCTTGTCAAGTCAACTTGAACAAAGGCACAAAAGCTTGAACAAACTTAAAGAACAGATTGGTCAGTACAAGGTAGAGGTCTCCTCTCTCAAATCTCAACTACAAGAAGCAAGAAAGTTAGCACAAGGCGCTGAGAAGACAATGGAAGCATTGGAAATCATAGAAGAACAGGTTGATGAAGCAAAAAAGGAGAGAAACACCATGATATGTCAACTAAAAGCAAAGGATGAAGAAATTTTCAAATTAAAATCTAACATCAAACTTCTCAAGGCTGAAACATGAAAAGCTACAAGGATCAAGGAAGAAATGGAGAGTAGTCTAGCAAAGGAAAATGAAGAAATCTTCAAAATGAAGTCAGATATCATCTTCCTTAAAATAGAAGCAAATGAAGCTGCTCATGTCAAGGAAGAAACTAAGAAACAACTTGCTAAGAAGAATAATGAATGTGAAAGATTGAAAGAAGAGATTGTCTTCCTCAGGAAAAAGGTTGAAGGGATGAACAAAACCTTGAAGAGCTCTCAAGCCTTGGATGACATGCTCAACCATCAAAGATGTCCATTTGATAAATCAGGTCTCGAGTATGCAGGTGAATCCTCAAACAAGAATGATAATGCTTCAAACAAAAAGAATGTGAAGAAGCCAGAAAGAAATGGTGATGCTCCTAGTTCCATCAAAGGCAAGGAGAAAAATCAAGGCAAAAATGGAAGAAATCCTGCTCCAAGAAGAAATGTAGATAATGTCAAGGATGCTAGAAGAAATGATTATCATCAAAGGATCTCAAGACAGAAAGACTTTAGAAGTTCATCAAGGAAATCTCCATCCCCCAGGTACCAAATTTTATTTCTTGGTTATTGTTATTCTTGTACAAACTTTGGTCACATGACAAAAGATTGTAAAGCATATCATAAAGATCGATGTTATGGTCCCCAACCATATCATAAAGATAGATAATATGGTCCCCAACAATCTCCAAGGAACAATTTTGCAGGAAGAAATCATGAATTCTTATTCATGAACAATGTAGAATGCTTCATGTGTCATAACATTGGTCATATGGCACGTGATTGTAACTTAACTTGGGCTCTTACACAAGCTAGAACTATGCAAAAGAAGAAAGTTGCACAAGTATGGAGAAGGAAGCAAATACAATCCGAAAGTCCCTTGAACTCTCCAGCCAACAACACATGTTATTGGCCTGATTTTTGACAATCTAAGCATTTGATGGGAAGACTCTGCCAAAAGAGATGATGCATACAGTTAGGGGGAGCCTGTGATTCTTGATCATTATTGCAGAAGCTATTAGTGAAAGGGTCCTTATGAAATCCTTATTGAGCTATATTAACAATCATTCTTTGATAAAGATCATCTCTCAGGAGCACTCCATTGAAGAATTAATCTCTTAACTATTCTTTGAACTGTTGTTGAAGATGTTTTCCACTTGATCACTAAGTAGTAATTGGAGCAACAGAGAAGGTCATCTAATACTAGAGAAATAGGGCAAATAACTATGGTGCTGATATTACAGATGTTAAATGTTTTGACTCAGGGATTTGATGTGAGAACAGGTAGATTATGGACACAAATAGAGGCAACCTTCAATCAATCAGATATATCTAGGAATGAAGCATGAAGCAAGAGCAGTTGACAGTGTCTAACAAAACTGAAGCATTGCAAAAAGATGCCAATCAGTAAAAAGAATTTAAAAGACGATCACAGATTGGATATCAAAATCTTCTTGTGGAGATAACTTGCAGAGATTTTTTTTTCAAGAACAGAAGGAAAAGATGGCTCATCAAAAGACTATAGAAAGGAGAATGTTGTGCAGTCGAATATAGCTCAGTAACTTAAGGAGAAGCACAAAAATACAAAGGAATTCTGATCTAAAGAGAGATAGCAAGAAAGACAATTTCAATGGCGTTTTCTCTTGGTTCGGACTATGAAGGCCTCTTAATTCTGACTGTGGAGACAACAAAATATGGATTGAAGCATAAAAGTTGGACTGATCATTTGGTGTGTGTCTATTTGCAATCTATTTGAAAGCATTGAAGTGGAGCATCCTTAAGCATTGTTGAAGCCATGATAAAGTAGTTCTGAGACATGAAGAGGGGATAATGTACTAATTGATGATAAAGCATAAGTCCCTCTATCTTGAGTAAAAAGAAAAGCACTATTACAGAGGGAGTAACATACTCATGAAGATCTACAATTCATAAAGAACAAAAGCAGTTTGATAGGGGGAGTCCCTGAACACTCCTTTGCCATTGATGTCAAAGGGGGAGAGAAGAAGAATATTGCCATCAATAACAAAGGGGGAGATTGTTGACCTAGATTGTCATTGATGTCAATATGGCAATATTCTGGATGAGTGAACAATGACATGAGGCCAAGGAGAAGTAGAGCAGATCCGTGAAGAAACAGGAGCAAAAAGCCATGAGGAGAAACCAGAGGAAAGCCAAGACAGTCAAGCCATTGGAGAGAATATCGGAAGTCATAGGAGCTATTAGAGCAGAGCTATCAAAGCAGAGAAGAGGTATTGGAGCGATATCGGAAGCCATTAGGGAATCCATCAGAAGAGGAACATGCATCAGGAGGAGAAGCCAGCGGAAGAGCAGTTAATAAAGGAGCCATATTGAGAAGGAACAAAGAGGAACACACATCAGGAGGAGAATCCAGCGGAAGAGCAGTTAACAGAGGAGCCATATCATGCGATATCAGAGGAATATCAGAGAAGAGCTATTGGAGAAGTGCATCGGAAGCCATCGCGAAGTCATATCAGACTAGAAAAGAACAGAGGAGTATATATCAAGTTAAAGTATATAACCACATATATCGGGTTAAAGTATATAATATCGAATTAAAGTCAAAAGGCGGATTTTTGTAACAGTGGCAGTGGTTTTTGGACAAATGCTAGGCGGTAAGTGGTATTTAAAGGAAAGAACCTGATTCCATTAACCGAGCGACACGTAGCACGAGGGTGGAGAGAGAAAACCACTTTTTCGGGTGGTTATTTCCCTTGCAAATTGCTCACCCGAAATTCATGCAAGCCGTTGGATCTAGCGCGAGTTAATCGACGGTGGAGAATAACCCTGATAAAGGTAAGCATCGATAAATGCACCAAGGCTATGGAAAAGTGGAAAATGCAAATTCCCGTGTGTTTGTGTATATTCCCATTATACGAGGGTTATAATAGAATTAAAGGGGATAAAGGGTTATGGGTTAAGTCTACATTAACCAAAGTTAAGAATGGAGGAGGATTGTATTTGAAATCGGATTGGACCTTATCAAGAGGACTGTCATGGATTTCATAGATTGCCAATAGAGATTGCAATTTAACCTATCCTTAAAAACTAATTTTAAATAACCTATTAAAAAAAAAAAAAATTCAGACTTTAAACTTTTTTATTGATTTTAATTATATTCTAAAAAGGACCCATTTCTTATTAAAGTTTTTTTTTATGAAAAATTTGAAATGAGGAGGGTTGTTGTATAGCACAACACCTCCTTGGTATCATTCAATACAAACCTTTTATTTAGAACATACACCACTTCTTTCATCTCCCAAGTTAGTCTCCCCAACTCTATAGATTTTCTGCGTTTGTTGGTGTGATGTCTCCTTCAAGGAAAGCATGCACTTGTTTATTGACCTCAATCCAACTGCAACCAGGTGTCTTGTTTATGCCTCTGTTTCTCATCATTTTTCGTACATTTTCAATGTCACCCCACCTGCCAAGCGTAGCATGCATATTTGACAGGACATAAGGTGCTGTGTTTTCAGGGTCCAATTCAAAAATATGTTTTGCCACTTTTTTAGCTAGATGTAAGTTGTTATGTATTCTACAAGCACTCAGCAAACAAATCCACACAACAACATTTGGTTTTATTGGCATCCCAATGATGAAGTCTTCTTCTTCATCAAGACGCCCAACACGACCGAGAAGGTCAACCATGCATACATAGTGTTCAATTGCAGGTGCGATGTGATAATATTCTCCCATGCAATTGAAGTGAAAATAGCCCTCATCCACCAGACCTACATGGCTGCACGCAGACAAAACACTAACTAAGGTGATGTGATCTGGGGTTATGTCAAATTGTTTCATTTGCTCAAAGAGTTCAAGGGCCTCCTTGCCACGGCCATTCATGGCATATCCTCCAATCATTGCATTCCATGAGACAACAGCTCGAGGATGCAATTTGTCAAATAGTTCCCTTGCCTTTCCTATGCTCCCACATTGTGCATACATGTCTACAAGGGCAGTCATCACAAAGACATCTGGCTGACATCCACTTCTAATTGTTTTTTCATGGATCTCCGTTCCCTGCTCTAAAGCAACCAATTTGGCACAAGCCAGAAGAATACTTGCATACATTTTTTAGTTTGGCATTGTACCTGTTAATTCCATTTGTCGAAAAAGCTTCAGGGCCTTCCCACCATTACCATTCTGTGTGAATCCGGCAATTATCGCATTCCATGAAACCAAGTTTGGTTGAGGCATTTCCTGAAAGAGTTCCAGAGCCACATCGACAAACCCATATTGCGCATATCCCGCAATCATTGCATTCCATGAAACCACATCCCTTTGAGGCATTTCATTAAAAAGTCTCAGGACCTCATCAACAAATCCCTTCTGTGCAAATCCAGTAATCATCGCATTCCATGAAGCCACATTCGGTTCATGAAGCCACATTCGGTTCAGGCATTTCCTTGAAGAGCTCGAAGGCCTTGCCAACAAAACCATTCCGTGCAAGTCCTGCAATCATTGCATTCCACGAGATGGCATCTCGTTGAGGCATTTCCCTGAAAAGATCCAAAGCCTCATCAACAAGCCCAGCCTGTGTGCATCCCGCAATTATCGCAGTCCAAGAGACTCTCGTTGATGCATTTTGTTAAACAATTCGTGTGCCTTCTCCATTTGTCCACATTTTCCATACATGTCTACAAGGGCATTAGCAACGGAAAGATCGGACTCAAATCCACTTCTTATAATTTCTTGATGTATTTTTATGCCCTGTTCCAGTGATACCAAGTTCGAACACGCTGAAAGAACGCCTGAAAAAACAAAGGGATTGGGTTGGCAGCCTGTTCGCCGCATTCTGTGAAACAATGCCAATGCCTCTTCAACAGGACCATGCCCTGCATAAGCTGCGATCATGATTGTCCATGAGCACACATCTCTTTCAGTCATTTGGTCAAAAACTCTACGAGCGTCCACAAGACTTCCACACACTTGACATACACGTTCAATAATGTGTTGTGAGAAAGCATGTCTCCCGTGAATCCACTCTCTTCCATGTGACAATGGACTCGTTTGGCATCTGATAAGGATTTCTTTCGAATGCAGCCCTGCAAGAGACAGACATATGCAGAAGACTGTAGGGTTATACCCTTATTGTGCAAAATATCGACGACCATGTCTAGAGAGTGTTTTGACATCGACAGCAGAGGTGTGGATTAAATTGTGATTACATTGTAGAGTATGTACAAATTGCTTAAGGATCGTGTTAATACTCTTCGTTTTTGGGGGATTCACGTATTCAATTTCCTTTATTCGGAGTTGGGTTCTGTTGATTCTACTCATTTAATTGCAGAAACCACGAAGTTACTCCCTACTGCTAACCATGGAATCCAGTCTAGGATTTGTAATGCACCAGTCCAAAAAAAAAAAAAAAAAGGTACAAAATTCTAGTAGGATTTGCGGATTTGAAGACAAAGTTCTGCTCAAATATGTTTGAGAGAAGAGCGCTTGTAAAAGGGTTATTGTTTCGGAAGGGAACAGGCTGAACTGGTTAGTAGTTTCGAATCCTAATGTTTGATTCGATCGGATTGTGTGTGATTATGGAATCAACCATTGGTGTTAAACAAGGTTGTACAATGTTCCCTACCTTGTTTGGGATTTATATTGATGAGTGGGAGGAATTCCTATATGAGCATATTTACGATATCGATGACTACCTTTTTCATAAGGGTTGATATTTATTCTACTTTTCGCTCACGACATGATCCTCCTCTCCTCATCCTAGGAAGAATTACAGAAGCAGTTGGATGCTTTAGTTCTATTTTTGATCTTCGACAGTTGATGGTCAACCTAGGTAAAACCAAGTTAATGATCTTCAATGGGGTGAAGAAAAATTCAGACCTTTACTTCGTATTTAGAGGGAGGAGGTTGAGATCACCAACCAGTATACTTACTTGCGGGTGCAATTCTCAGGTCCTTGCTTCAGTTTGCGACCAGCGCTTCAGCGTCAGACCAACAAAGGATATGGATCCTTAGCCCTTCTTAGGAGATGGTGCTTTCAACATCACTTCCAGGACATCTCATCTAGGTTGAGCCTCATGGACACCTTGATCAGTCCCGTTGTTCTGTATGGCTCAGAGATTTGGGAACCGTCTTTACATTAGTCAAATTGGGCTTCAGCTGAGAGAGTCTCGATTCTTCTTCTCCGCCACATCATTAGATGCAAAAAAACAATACCTCAACACATCATCCTTGTAAAGTTTGGAGCTCATCCTTTTCAGCTTGAGACGGTCTTCAAATTGGTTTCATTTTTGCATCGTGTCCGAAGCTTTGCAGACTCGATAAAGAGTAAGGACCAATATCCTTACTTGCCATATTGCTCTTCTGAGAGTATTGTTCATTCTACTCCCTCAAGCCGAGCCAGATGTTGGTTTACAGGAGTTTCAAATCTCTTAGAGTTAGTGGGCATTCAATTGGATCGTCTCCCTCCTTTCTGATATTCCTTAGATGCACCCGGTCACCTTTTACCTACTACACAGGAGCTGAATAAGATCATCAGGGAGGACATCTATAGGCAGTTTGTCCAAGTCACCTTGGTCCATCCTCTGGGAGGTTTGCACCCAAAGATGACCTTCTACACTAAGAACTTCTTGGAGTTGAGAGATGGGCTCATTGTTCAACCCCAATGTATGCTTCGCCGCTCGATGCATGCTCTTCGCATTCCTCTAGGCCAGTGCAGAGTAGGTCCTCATAGACTTCGGGTAGAGATGGACCACCAGATTGATAGACCAAACAAAATCTGCCAGGCATGTCATTTTCAGGAAGTGGAGATCGAGGTGCACTTCATTTTTGGATGCCCTATCTACTACGAGATCAAAGGAAGGCTCCATTGCTTGTTCAAAGATTCTTAGACCCTCACCGAATTTTTCAGGTATCTCGATCAGAGATGTTTGACCCTATATATGAAAGAGGCTTTTAGGGTCCGAGTGCATATTCTTCAGCCTCCCATTAGACCGGACCCCACACAGAGGATCACGACATTTTTCAAGGTACTACCTTTAGACAAGAGCACCAAGAGACCGATGGATACTAGTACACATCCAGATTCTAGATCAGTGAATATTCGTTGGACCTCACCCTGCCACACGAGATCTCAACAACATATATGTCTTAGATCCATTCCTGGGAGATGGACTAGGTCCTCCAGACCTCGACAACGAGTGAACTCCCCAAGACAATTATTTAGTGCACAGGCCGCACTTTCCACCAGTGCTTCATCAGGCCAACAAACTTTGTCGAGTTTCTTCAGTGTTCTTCATTTAGCCTTGGATGTTAGGAAAGATGGGTTTGATCCTCAGACTTATTAGCCCTTGGATCTTCTTTGCGAGAGCCAGATATTAGTTACTTCATGCATTGTATCTATAGTTTTGGTTCTCTAGTTTTGTATAGACATCATTGTACTCAACAATCCTTTTGACCTACTTTATGGTCAATAATTAGACATAAATATAATTATTTTATTTTATCTTTATGACAATCCCTTCAATCTTAATTGAAGAGGGATAGACATAAATATAACTATTTTATTTTATCTTTATGACAATCCCTTCAATCTTGAATCGAAGAGGGATTGAACATTTTATATTGACAATCCTTTCAATCTCAGATCAAGGGATTGAACATTTTGTATTTCATTGAATGCAATGAACTCCCCATGGACCATACCAGAAGGAAAGAAGAGTACGTGTATCCAAAGAAACTGTTCAACCCATCAAAACTTGGACAAATACACTCTCACTTAATTGTGGATGACAGTATGTTCGAATTTAATTTTATACCCAATTAGTTGTGAAAGTCCATAGGGAATAAACAATAATGTAAATTAATCCTTCTGTGTGCATTTACAAACTAGCTAAGCTACCCTCGCCTTGTTAGGAACGCTATAAAGATTACCCAATCACAATTTCCTTACAATTTGACTACGAATAGTTATATTCTTCTAAAAGTAAATGTTTATAGGTGGAGATTGATAAAGATTATTGAATACCATCCAAAAATAAGTAAATTAGTGGTGTGGTGATATGTCTAGGCAAAGGTCAATGATGGAGGCGTTGGTGGCTTACTTGAAGAGGGAAGTGGTATTTCTCAAATATATCTTATGTTATAGGGACAAACATATCAACAAATGGAATATGGTTCGAGTCCTCGATTCAAATTAAGAAGTCAAGATTAGCCAGAGGAAACGTAAAGAATCGAGTCATCTTACTATATCTAAACCATAGGAGACAAGGTGATTCCAAGAGACGAAAAGATTATAAACCAAACATTAAAAGATCTAGATAAACACTCAACAGAGGTTCCAACAGAGGAGGATGTGAAAAATAATTAATTTGATCAAGTTGACAAGGTATGGTATAAAGGCATCAATGATTTCAAGGTGGTATCTAATATTGAAATTGTAAAGGAAGTCAAACATTGTCAGGGAGAAAGTTATTATAACATGTTCGATCACAATTTATCCATGTAGAGGTGGAGGGCAGAAGTTTCTAGAGATAGATGAATAAAATGAGGTTTTGAGCACAGGTTTTGAGGAAGGTTGTGGTACAGGATTGTGTTGGGGATTAAGAGCTTTGTCATAAGAAGCACAACCTAGAGGTGTAACATGAAATGTGGGGTGGGGGTGGGGTGGCGGTGGCGGTGGGAGCAGGGTGGCTGCGGAGGTGGGGGGGGGGGGACCTTGAAAATAAGTGGTTCTAAGAAGTAAACATAAAAGAAAGTGCATTAGAGCAAAAAAGGAGAAGGTAAGGTAGGTCATGGGTGAGCATGTGGATATGAAGAAGTTCTAGAAAGACATGTATAGAATGAGGTTTTGAGCTTAGGTTTTGAGGAAGGTTGTGGTACAAGATTGTGTTGGGGATTAAGAGCTTTGTCATAAGAAGCACAACCTAGAGGTGTACATGAAATGTGGGGGTGGGAGCAGGGTGAGGAGGGGAACCTTGAAAAATAAGGGGTTCTAAGAAGTAAACATAAAAGGAAGTGCATTAGAGAGAAAAAAGAGAAGGTAAGGTAGGTCATGGGTGAGCATGTGGGTATGGAGAAGACTACCTCTATAATGGAGAAAGTCCTAACAGGGAACTTTATTAAGAAATCATTGTTGTTAGATTCTCTACATTCATGGATGGAGAAGGTATGGTTAGGGTTTTATGGTGTACCTTGAAGTTTCATATCCTAATTTATGGTTGGTTTGCCTTGGAGTTTCAATCTGAGGCTAATGTCAAAAAAGTATTAGCAAGAAAATGGTGTTGGTGTACACCATTACTACATTGGAGAAGTGAATGCTAGGTTTTAATTCCAGAAGGAAAAAAGGTTTGCTCAACTAATATGGGTGAAACTTCCAGGTCTTTCCATGGAACTTTGGAACAAAGGAGCTTTAAAGGCAATGAGAGATGGTCTAAGGCAAGTTCATAGATACAATAGTGAATTTATAGTCCAAAGTTGATAAGAAATATGTTAATATTGGTGGAATTGGACCTTCGAGAGGTTCTTCTAGAGGAAATCAAGATAGGATGAGGTAAATGGAAGTTTATGCAATCATTGGACTATTGGAAATTTTCATTTATATGCCTGAATTGTCATGTCATTGGACATGTTTGGAAATATTATCCAAGATCAATTAGAATGTGGGTTTAGAGGAAAGTAGAAAGAGCTCCAATAGATATTTTGAAAGGTGAAGGGCCCATTGTTAGATAAGTTGAAGCCAAAGGTGGTATGCAATTCATCTAAGAGGTAGGTAGCATAGAAAAGGATAAAGCAAAGGGAGAAGTTGTAGCTAAAGAATGATTTTTGGAGGATGAAAGAAAGGTCCCATTATCAAAGAACGGTGAGGTGACACTGATGTCTGATAAAGTAGGTCCAATGTTTGATTCTACCAAAGAGGCAAAGGAAAATAATAAGTATAATATTCTTCCTTCCATCCTTGGGAAACTTGGATTACATGAGAAAAAAAATCAATGCTTCACCCAGAAGATTTCTTATTGCAGTAGCTATCTCGTCATCTAAAATTAAGGTTTAATTTGTCTTTTTCTTAAACATTATTAGTGACAAATAATCTTTAAAAACCCTCCTCATATCGCACACACTTCCTTAATTTCACATAGGTAACCAACGAACCAATAGATTATGATCACAACACATATTTATCGTTATTGATTGAATTACAATTCAATAGATGCTTAACATTAAGGAAGACTCATTTGACACTAGGACACTGTGGTGAAGGATTGTGTACACATTTTAGGAAAAAGAGACCAAGTGAACTACAAAGTGGAGGCAACAACAAATCAAGGGAGTGTTTTGTGAAAAGGCAAGTAGATGGTCAAATAAGGAGAGGTTTTGTTCATGAAAATACTTTTTGGAGGTGGCTCAAGCCTAGATTTGCAATCCCTTCTACACACAACCGAGAGAGGACAAAGTGAATTTGGGGTTTTCTATTTGCTCTGGTTCTCTAGCATGGACAGAACATGCCATTATACTTTCACTCCCAACATGTGGACTTCCTAAGAAGTTTGATCGGTAAACTACCATGTATTCCACTAGACAGTTTGTCACAACAAACCTAATATAATATATTGAAATCCAAAATCTATACTATGAGGGTTAACTTTCGTTATATTTATGGATTTATTAATGTATACGATATATAAATGATAAAAATAGAAAAAAGATAAAACAATCACTCACAAACCGCAATAACACCAAGATATGACCTGGTAAACCCTTTCGCAAGAAAACCAAGTTGGAAGGTGAGGCTACTATGCTCTCTCTTTCTCTAAATAATAATGCAAATAAAAAGTAGCTATACCTATGTCCAATGAACTACTACAGAAAACAATCCATCTCCCTATCCACTCTCAACTACTCTTCTTTACAATGGAACAAAATGCACTAGAATAGAATCGAACCCCTTTTCCTCCTAGTACCCAATTTATAACACAACTCGATGACCAACTTGGGGTTAAATTTGGTGCATTCAATCCTTCAAATACGTTAAAACTCAACTCTCCTAGAGTCTTATTAATAGGTCCCACATGGCTAACCCCTTTTCCATAAGTAAAGAGGGATGATGTGGGATCCTCTCAAATTATGTTGGTCAAACATGATAAGTCAACTTCTATGAGGCATAACTTTTGCATCTAAAATCTAATTGACATTATTCTTACACAATTGGAAAGATATTTGAGTGTATAATAGTGCCAAGGGGTGTGGTATCTATCTATCTATCTATCTATCTATATATATATATATATATATATATATATATGATGCCACTAAGGCTTGACTTTCGAGACTTCTCCTTGGGAAGTGTGAACTACCTTGGAAAGTGTGAAAATGTGGTTGATTGTGAGAATGCTATTATGAGAGATACATCACCATCTTTTTGTCAACTTAACTTTCCTTTGAGGACTAAGAGTGATGAGAAGTTGGAGTTGAAACTATCCTATTCAAACCAATCTAGAATAATAGGTGATAAGTGCAATTCCACTAGGAGGATCTACTCTTTCGAGATGGCCCAATTGTTACAGCAATAATGCCACCAATATCCCACAAATCTTGTTGAAGATTTCCCCTAGAGGGCTTGTCCAACACTTAGATTTATGTCGTCTTAATGGTAGTTAAGGTTGGGATGAGAATCTCCCCTTTCACATGATTATTTGTAGTTCAAGCGATAATTGTAAGAACTATGTAATAACCAAACTGTAGCTACAAGTTAGTCTATTAAGCATAAACTATAAGCTAAAGCTATAAAAAAAAGCATAGAAGAATCAATCCAATACACAGGTATTTTGCTTAAAGGTTTCCCCTCCTATCGTGTTAGGGATTGATTATGTCTCTTCACTCCCAGATATTAGAGTGAAATGCGGTGTGTATATATATATATATTAATATATAATATTTGGCGCCACTAAGGCTTGACCCCTGCACCTATTGCATATTATAAAATAAGCTCACAGTCAACAACCGTTAGTGGGAGGAGGAGCTAGCAATTTTATAAGTTTCATTGCTAATGACTAGTTCTCTCCTCCATTAGAATACTAATATTTGAATTTTCATCCACAAAACATTTGGAGACTAAGTCGACTTATGAGACTAATAATATTTTATTACATTAAAGAGCTTTAAGTTTGCCCACCAAGTGGGTTGAATTGCCTTCCACAATCCCAAGGAGTCCAACATTCCACACGAAAATGTCTAGAAGTCAACATGAAAAAGAATAGTCATAGTGGCTCCAACATTCACCTTCAAATTCAACTTGTCTTCGGAATGAAGTTAATCACTTTGGAGATTCCTACCACTTATAGAAGACCAACTACTTGACTTATAATAACTATTTTTTATCCTTATCCTCATCATCTTGGGAATAATAAATTCCATCACTAGCTATATTGACCTTTCCAACAACAACTTTTTAATTGACTACTTTTTTATACATTTCTAAGAAACATGTGCACCTCATTGCCATCTATAATGCCCTATCCCACTTAGCCAAGCGTTCCTATCCCACTTAGCCAAGCGTTCCACACTATTTTGTTGCTCTTTGCCCCCATAGTGCCATATCATATGTTGAATCACCCCAAAAGTTCAAGGCATTGCCATATAGGCTTGGTCCTTGAAAACTTCATCAAATCTTGGATCCCCAACACCCTTGATTATGGCCCAAATAAAACATGTGAAAGAAGGTGCAAGCATCATCGTAAGCTGGACCATCTAGAAGAGATATTCAATGTGAAGAGTGCCAATACATGGGCCATCCACTAGTGACACATCATAGCACAACTATCCATAAGTGTAACCATAAAGAACAAAACAGGAGCCAAGACATATAATCCACTAAATCAATATGCATCAACATCATGGTGAAGTAAGAGGATCTACAATCATCACTATGGCCGACCAAAATGTACTATCTCCAAGCAGAAATAGAAGGTCCATCAGCATCCCAACATGTCACCTATGTCATTTGACGAAAATCACAAGTTTACCACTCGCGTAACATGAGGGGTAACAAGGGTTACTCCAAATCCAATTGTTTAAGCTAACGGTGTATTTGTCCGGCTCACCTTTAAAGGTGTATTATAGCATGCATTCGAAGCAACACCCTTAATTTTTGTCTTGTCTTAAGATTACATCTAGTTTGGGTAGCACAATAACTATTTCATATTCTCCACTACGACCTTTTGAAGGGTTATTCTTTCTGAGTTTGCTATTTTGGATCAAATTCCAGAAACGAATTGTAAACAAGCAAATTCTCAGACATTATCCACTTCTTGTCTATAAAATGTCAACATAATGAACTTCTGCCAAAATCTTTAAATAGAATAGCTTTATTTTACCAGAGAATTTGAGTTTGTAAGAGATTTTAAATTTTATGAAGACACAGTATTTCTGGGTCAAGAGTCTCTCTTGAGTCTTTATATTCAGCCTTGCTTGAGCACTCATCCATTAAAGCTATCCATGTGACTTGCATTGCAATCTCAAAGTGGGAGTAATATCTATCAACTATTACATGGGAGTACCCTCACACTAGCAGTTTAGAATCCCTCTTGCATCCATGTCTTTTGAATCGCATATCGTCATGTATCCTTAGCCTCATTCTTTCTGGACCTTATCTCTCTTCTTAATAATTACCTTTTCCTCTCCTTACAATGTTCTAAGTTTTAGTTTCTGATTGTGAAAACAGCTAACCATTAAAACCTGGAATTTTCCCGTCAACTCTCAAATTTTAATCCTCTTACAACCATCTAATACTACAATTTAAAAGGAATCGCTTATACTCATCATGACCTTGGCCTTTTCAATAGTAGCAACCTTGAATATCGTGTGCTAGAATAAACCTTTTATTTCAACTTATGTTACATATGGCTTCTGACCTGCTTTATGTTTTTCTCTGGGTGGCTGATCCCACAGACTTGTCTAGACCTCTGCAGAATTAGTTCAAGATGGGTAAATAAAGTTCTCCCTCTCTGATGCAAAGACTAAAGTTGAATCTCCTTGTCTTCATGACACGGATGAACTGGCCACTATTGTATGCTCTTTGCTGAGACTGATGGAAGATTTTTCACAAGAATTGATCATCCTCCTTCCAACTTGAGCACTGGATGAAGAGCAGCCCTTTGTACATGGACTAAATTTTTACATTGCTCTTTTAAATGAAAATAAATACATCATAAGCATCCATTTGATGATAAATTCTCAACGATGAACAAGGTGTCTTGTGAATATAATAATGCTCCTTATTTCTAGATGACTTGCATACAAGTATCAGTAACAAGAATGAATCCCCACATTGATTTGCTCCATTAAGGCCAAATAAGTACAGCAGATCTCCATGCACTTCAAACATTACACTGCTTTAAAAAGTCAAAATAAACCGAGTCCTTTGCTCCGATGGAATGATAACAACATGCCACAAATTGCTATAAGCCAAATCTGGAGCAATAATCCCTTGCTTCATCTTGCATCACCTATAATCCCCACAAGAGCACTGTCCTCTGAAATCGCAGAAATGGTTGACATCATTCACAACGATCTCTCATGCAACAATCTTGGCAATGAACTTGGTTGCCTAGCGGTAAACAATCAAAGATTCTTGATAACTTGAATCACTGTTCCCAAGGGGATGTGTTTGCTAGACTAAATGTAATTGCTAGTTTTTCACTATGGTAACAAAGAATTTTGTTTTTCTTGTCCTCCCTGGTATCATTCAATACAAACCTTTTATCTGGAACCTACACCGCTTCTTTCATCTCCCAAGTTAGTTCTCCCAACTCTATAGATTTTCTGCATTTGTTGGTGTGATGTGTCTCCTTCAAGGAAAGCATGCACTTGTTTATTGACCTCAATCCAACTGCAACCAGGTGTCTTGTTTATGCCTCTGTTTCTCATCATTTTTCGTACCTTTTCAATGTCACCCCACCTGCCAAGTGTAGCATACATATTTGACAGAAGGACATAAGGTGCTGTGTTTTCAGGGTCCAATTCAAAAATATGTTCTGCCACTCTTTTAGCTAGATGTAAGTTGTTATGTATTCTACAAGCACTCAGCAAACAAATCCACACAACAGCATCTGGTTTTATTGGCATCCCAATGATTAAGTCTTCTGCTTCATCAAGACGCCCAGCACGGCCGAGAAGGTCAACCATGCATACATAGTGTTCAATTGCAGGTGCGATGTGATAATGTTCTCTCATGCAATTGAAGTGAAAATAGCCCTCATCCACCAGACCTGCATGGCTGCACGCAGACAAAACACTAACTAAGGTGATGTGATCTGGGGTCATGTCAGATTGTTTCATTTGCTCAAAGAGTTCAAGAGCCTCCTTCCCACGGCCATTCATGGCATATCCTCCAATCATTGCATTCCATGAGACGACAGCTCGAGGATGCAATTTGTCAAATAGTTCCCTTGCCTTTTCTATGCTCCCACATTGTGCATACATGTCCACAAGGGCAGTCATCACAAAGACATCAGACTGACATCCACTTCTAATTGTTTTTTCATGGATCTCCGTTCCCTGCTCCAAAGCAGCCAATTTGGCACAAGCCGGAAGAATACTTGCATACGTTTTTGAGTTTGGCGTTGCACCTGCTAATTCCATTTGTCGAAAAAGCTTCAGGGCCTTCTCACCATGACCATTCTGTGTGAATCCCGCAATTATGGCATTCCATGAAACCAAGTTTGGTTGAGGCATTTCCTGAAAGAGTTCCAGAGCCTCATTGACAAACCCATTTTGTGCATATCCCGCAATCATTGCATTCCATGAAACCACATCCCTTTGAGGCATTTCATTAAAAAGTCTCAGGGCCTCATCAACAAACCCCTTCTGTGCAAATCCAGTGATCATCGCATTCCATGAAGCCACATTCGGTTCAGGCATTTCCTTGAAGAGCTCGAAGGCCTTGCCAACAAAACCGTTCTGTGCAAGTCCTGCAATCATTGCATTCCACGAGATGGCATCTCGTTGAGGCATTTCCCTGAAAAGATCCAAAGCCTCATCAACAAGCCCGGCCTGTGTGCATCCCGCAATTATCGCAGTCCAAGAGACAATATCTCGTTGATGCATTTTGTCAAACAATTCGCGTGCATTCTCCATTTGTCCACATTTTCCATACATGTCTACAAGGGCATTAGCAACGGAAAGATCGAACTCAAATCCACTTCTTATAATTTCTTGATGGATTTTTATGCCCTGTTCCAGTGATACCAAGTTCGAACACGCTGAAAGAACGCCTGAAAAAACAAAGGGATCGGGTTGGCAGCCTGTTCGTTGCATTCTGCGAAACAATGCCAATGCCTCTTCAGCAGGACCATGCCTTGCATAAGCTGCAATCATGATTGTCCATGAGCACACATCTCTTTCAGTCATTTGGTCAAAAACTCTGCGAGCGTCCACAAGACTTCCACACTTGACATACACGTTCAATAATGTGTTGTGAGAAAGTATGTCTCCCGTGAATCCACTCTCTTCCATGTGACAGTGGACTCGTTTGGCATCTGATAAGGATTTCTTTCGAATGCAGCTCTGCAAGAGACAGACATATGCAGAAGACTGTAGGGTTATACCTTTATTGTGCAAAATATCGAGCGTCTCCTTCAAACGGCCATGTTTAGAGAGTGTTTTGACATCGACAGCAGAGGTGTGGATTACATTGTGATTACATTGTATAGTATGTGCAAATTGCTTAAGGATCGTGTTAATACTCTTCGTTTTTCGGGGATTCGCGTATTCAATTTCCTTTATTCGGAGTTGGGTTTTGCTGAGTCTACTCATTTAATTGCAGACTACTATGACTACAGAATAATATGCTCAACTAATAGACGGAGGCAGATGGATGGCGTTTGATGATCGGTCGACGGGGTACAGGGGTGTCGGTTTTTTCGATGACTGGGCAAAGATTTGGTCGGTGTTTGATGACACGGGAGTGATGTTAGGGGAGTCATACCACGATAACTGTGTTAGAGAATCAGTAGCCAAACAAATTTATTGATTGTTGTTGGCATGGCCAGCGTTGCTTAGACTTGGCGGCTTCTCACGGTGGAGCAGCCATGACTATTGATGACCGGTGGAGGGACCAATAGCAGCTGGTCGGGGAACGATGTTAGTGGAACGACAATGACTGTTGGTGGCTGGGTAGTCGGGGAAGTTGGATAGCAGACTAGATTCTTTCGGATCCACGCATTGTGCTTTGATTTATTGAGAGATAGAGCATGTTAGTCAAGGCCTTGCTATGTTGATAATGCTGGTTGTATATTGATCATAATGTTGATGATTAAGATGGTTTACCAATCTGACTCTTCTTATTTCAATGGAAGAACTGTCCTTGTACTTGTGGTCAATTATGAATACCACCCGAGTTAAGAGGGAGTGTCGAAATGTAACTAGTGTTGGTCTTCATAATTTGTACTAGAGCCATAACTTGAGATACCACCGAGAAAGTGTATACAAAGCCTATTGATTAAGATGGTAAATCTCTAGAAACCTGGCGTATGGGGATAATAGAGAGTGCAAACAGGGCTTTGTCAAAGTGGTAAATCCTATCGATTGAACCTGGCCTTGCGAGTCTTAATTGACCGTTGAACTTAGCAAACGACTGGTGAATTCACTAGTTCAAACCTGGCGTATGGGACGATAATGTCTACTCTAATAACTGACCTACTAGGATGATGTACTTATCAAAAAAAAAAGAAAAGAAATATTATTTGTAAAAGAAAATTATTATTTTTGAAATGGGTTTCTTGTCCATCATGTTGGGTTCCTAGGTCAAAGCACCCATTGAGTGTTGTAGGGGTCTTGTTGACAAGTCAAAAGATCAAGGTCATGATGTACTAAGCTTTGGAGGGTTCATGTATCAAAAAAGAAAAATAATAAATGTAAATTATATTGTCTAGAAGCCTCCAAGCAATGAGTCGGCCAACCCTCTTCAAGGCGCCTAAGGTGGCCCAATTCATCCTCAAGCAAAACCTATATAAAGGAACTCGCTCTCCTCATTTGGACATATATGAAACAAGTAACGTATCTTTGATCTAATGAGAAAATTAGAGGAGATCTGATCCAGCGAAGAAGGGAAGGAGGAGTGAATTTCTGTGGAAGCTAGCGAAAGAAGAAAGGAAGCGAAATTCAGGATTTGCCAGCTCACATGTGCGGGTTTTTTGAAGGAGGAACTAGGGTTTCCTCAATGTTGTTGTGCAAAGATATTCTTCAAGGTTTTGGCTCGCTCTCCCTTTGCGACACATTTCTGACGTTCACCGAGGGCTTTTTGTGTACATATATTTTGGGCAACTCGTTGGTGATTATAGTGGAACTTTGGCCTCTTATCACAATGACCTTAGACCTACATTTCAAACTTCTTGTGCAGTTCTCTCATTGGACAAAAGTGGAATCTCTCTATTTTAACTGTGCAAACTTTGGTAGGTTATTTTATTGTTGATCATTTTGGATTTGTTGAAACATTCATATGTACTATTGATAGACAAAATCTCTCTCTCATAAGGAAAGAAATTTTGGGTTTTCCCCTTGTGGGTTTTTCCTAGCTGTGTGCCTAATCTTGGTGTCCCTTGTCTCTTGCTTATTGTCTATCATTTATTATTTACTATGATCTCTATTTCCTGCTCTTGTTGAAGAATTACTGGTTGAAGTTTTTCATGTATAAACTTGTTGACTAAAGTACAAAGAAGGAACAATTTGCATCAATAGAAGCAGTTATCAGTTGTGAAAAACTACTCTAGTCTTTATATCACCAGAATTTCAACACTTCCTTCCAGCTGCTTATCCCTGCTGCAAATGCATCCCATGATCTAGGTAGACCATTGAGTGTCGCAGTCACAAGTTCGTTTTTAGAAATAGTTTCTCCAATTGCTTGACCTTTTATTTGTGAATTCCTTACGAAATATGAAGCCACGATGTCATCATTCGTCATCGTTACGTCTCGAAGTTCATTCTTCAGGCTCATGGATTGAACAACATTCTTGATTGTAAATAGATTAGTTAGGGCATCATACATCTTCTTAGAAGTATCAAGCTTTGCAATATAGGGAATCAGATGATCTTTGATGGAGTCCACAATAAGACTCATGGCAGTGATGTCATCCTCCTTAAATTTCTCCTTTCTTGCAATATTTGCTAGTTCTACAACTTTTCCTATCACAATATCCAAAACTTTGTTCTTTGTAATTCTAAGTTTCCAAGCTTTGAAATATGACACTGCTTCCAACTTGTTCTCAGATTTCATAGAAGAAGCCACGAATGCAAATCAACAAGTGAGACTTCAACAATAGAGATCTCAATGTAGGGTTTCTTCAAAGGTGATCCCAGTGTTCCTTCCTTCACCAAAGCTCCGCTACCATGTTGATTTTCTAAGTGAAATATAGACTAGCACAATATTTTTGAAAAACTGATAATTACTTTTGATGTTGATCTTCTTTTAATTTTTCCAATATATCATTCAACAATTATACTTCGTAAATTCAACCATACAAGAATAGTAGAACAATAAAGATCACTATGCACAAAGAGAAGACAAGATTTACCCTAGGAAAACCTACTAAGGGGAAAACCCAACAACCTTTTCAATAGAGAAATTCTTTTGTTCAACAAGAGATACACCTAGGCCTTCTAGTCATTAACTAGGTCACACTTGGTCAAACCCTCCAAGTCAAGCCTCCCAACCTGATCCAACACTTTGCTCTGCCTAATCTGCTAATTGCCCATAAATTTTTTTGGCCCTTGCAACAAAAACTGCCCAAAAACATGCAAACTGCAGAGAGAGAGACTATCCACACGTGTAAGCTTGAGAGAGAGAGAGATCCAATTCGTCCTTTTTTGTCTTTCTTGATCTTCGCCAATATGCCCAATTGTCTTCTTGAGAGAGTGTGAATTGGTGCCAAGAGACTGAGGTCGAGCTACCTTTATATAATGATTCGTTGGGTCGAATGGATGTGTCTTTTCCCTGGGCCAAATTGACTTGGAAGGAGGTCAACTTGACAAACTCGAAGCCAAAAATTTCAAATTCAAATTTTCTTCTTTCAAAAGTCCAAATGGGACTTGACTCAAAATATAATTTTCTTTTGACTCTTGCATTTAAAATATGCTTTATAATAATCAATATAAATACATCAAGTGACCAAATATACATTATGAAGACCAACCATAGTTATAAAATTCAAAAAATAATGTTTCTTGTCCAGGAGGAGGGGAAGCTTGAACACATTATATGGTTAAATAAATCTACAATATAGGACTCAAGAGACGGGATGCCATGTTTAAGGAATTTAGCTTAAAACACTTTCTTATCAACCACTTTGTTAGTAGTCATAGCTTTGATTGCTCTCTTAATGTGCCTCATAGAGAATGGGTGGCATAAGAGGGGGGGGGGAGGGGATGCGGATAATAGGAGTCAACCTTCAGGTGTCAAGGAGGAGTCAATAACTCCTCCTAGTTCTATCAAGAGACCTAGGTAATCCATGTAGATATTGAAGGATGCTCAAGCGCATGTTGAGACTCTTAGGAGCACATTCAGGGAGAGCATGCCTCTGAAGAAGTTTTTGAAGCATATGGCACTTATGAAAAACATCATTGAAGAGGCAACAAACTAGCAGGTTTGGAGGAATATCATGGTGAAGGATGATGCACAAGATATTGTGCTAGGACCAGAGGGAAAGCTAGTTCCAGGTGGCTCTTCAAGAAGTTCCTTCCTTGGTAAGAGGGAGTGTTGATGATTGTAACATTCGATAGGAACCTCTGCATAGGTCTACGTGTCTAGACATGTGGAAGTCATCCAAAACCTTCGACCTTAGCAAATTCACTTTAATTAAATGATTAATTAATGTGAAGTGCTTTTTATAAAAAAGTGAGTTTAATCTAATGAAATGCAAAGCCTTTTACATTAGAGAATTAGATGAATTTTAATGATTGATCTCATGTGAGGTGGGATCTAATCTCAACCATCAATCACTTTGGAGATTAGGTTTACAGATTCAATCAAATAACTCAAGATTATAAAAGCAAGTCTAGGTGAAGGTAAAAGACAAAGTATTTTGAACAAGAGAATAACAAAGGAATTTTGCTCTAGTGTTCAAGAAAGAGTGATAAAGGACTTTCACTCTCAAGAATCCGACCAAAGGAGAGTGTAATAGTTTGCAATAAAAGGAGAAAAAAACCCAATTACCATAAATTAAAGGAGAAAATTTTGTGCTACAATACAGTGAAATGTGGGTGAGTGGTGGGTTGTATAGGCTGTGTTTTTTGTGTAGCTTGGATGCTGGGTTGTACGACAACAAAGTTGCATGTTGTACATGCATGTACAAGTCCATATAACACACGAGTATGTTGTACACAACGTTGTAGGCCATACAATTGCACATGTAGAAAATTCTAAGCTACAGAAAAATCAAGTGTAGGCAAGTGGCAGGCTATATAGGCTGTATTTTTTGTGTAGCATGGATGTAGGGTTGTACAATAACAAATTTGCATGCCATACAACACATGCATTGGTCCATACAATGCATGAGTTGGTCCATACAACACACGAGCAGGTTGTAAAACAATGGTGCAAGCTATACAATTGCACACGCAGGTTGCAAATGCAACAAACAGCAATTCAGGGGCCATATAGGCCCCGCAGACAATGCAACATGGTTCTTTTTGGCTTGAGAAATTGCCACGTTTGTTGTTATGAACAAAGTTCATATATGCAGTATAATACTCAAAAGATCTGAAATATATAAATATCCATGATAGGACAAATATATTTATATAAGAATGTATAGAAAATATGAGATATGATTATTGTTACAAATGTGGGTCTGCTTATGTACCTAGGTAGGTGCCCCTTCATTAATGGTAATGTCCTTATGGGGCATGCCTCTTCAATACTAATTATTAGTTAATTAATCATTATTCATGATTATTATTATTTATATCTGTTGTGTTATTTTTATATATATTTTATTCAAAACATTGCCTTCCTCTCCAAAAAAGTTGTCCTCAAAGCTCATCGCTGATAACTTGATAAGGCATGTCATTTGTTTCTTGTCTTGTAATCTGTTTTCATCTTTACGAATTCTTGGAGTTGTCATCTTTGCTGATACAAGATGATAGGATCCTTGGAGTGATGAATAGAATTGTCGAGTTTGTGAAAATTTCTGAATCTAACAAACCAGAAATCCTATTGCAGTAAACTCACTTGCATTATCTACTTGTGTTTTTCATTTAACAAGTTATTTTCAGAAATATTTAGAAAATATTAATGCAAATACATTGCAGCCTACACCAATATATAGATCCTGTATTGAAAAATAAATGAGACAATCATGCAAAGGACACACTTATTTGTTGGAGAAAACGTCCCTGGAAAAACCCAATGCGGGAAAATCGGTGTAGTAACTCTGAGGGTTTTCTATTATTAAGCAGAAGTTCTGAATACAAATGTTGGTTGCCCTTCCGAAGAACCAGTGACAGAGAAATACAATGGCGGAAAAAGCTGAGTGAGTTTTACCTTACGTCACTCGGCAGATTACGGTTGATCCGACAGCGAAACTAGTTGGCCTCAGCTACAACTGCATTGCCCCTTCACAGTAACTGTGTGGCCTTGCGTGGAGCTCTCAGAGGCTCTGCGTCAACTCTTCTGCCTACTGCGTCAACTTTCCCCAGCGATTCTGATAGTTTTCGGCAATTTCGACACTCTGCATGGAAGGCAATTCTCTCCCTCTGTGTTGGCCCTTCTGGCTCTGCATCAAGGCTGCGTGGGCCCAAACTGGCCAAACGTCAACTCTCCTGGCTACTACACTGCCTCCATAAGCTTCTCTCCGCCTCTCTGTCTGTATTCTTGAACTATCACTGCCCCTCAACTACAAGATCTCCCCAATCAATTTCCCTCCTGAGAACTTCTCACCTCAGAAAATTGATTCCTTAATCTCTCTGTGTGTATTCTCCAACTGACCCCAAGCCTTCCTTTATACTTTTCCTATTGAGAAATCAACGATCGTGATCTAATCTCTAATCAACGGCTAAGATTAAATTAGACTTGATCCTCGTCTCTTAGAAGCTTCTCACCCATATTTACATTAATACCCATTAATATTTTAATTTTCGGAAGTTTAGACTTAGGAACTCCTTTAAAAATATTAATTATTTTAATAAAATAGAATCTGGGTGGAATTTAACCAAACGATTTTTGGGTCTTGGAGATCTCCTGTGTTCCAACCTCTCCATAAAATTTCGGAAATAGAGCACATTCGATGCTATCCAAAAATCAACACTTCCTCTTAGCGAGGAATGTGCTCTAGCAATACTTCCCTACATAAGTATCACACTGATCCACGACATCGGTCCTCTGCGTTGCTGATGCTCGACATGCTGCCCTTCATCCACTGCGTTGTTGCAATTTGTACTACTGCCCATTACACTGCCACTATCACTGCTGCATCTTACTGTAACTCCCTCTCAATATGATGCATCATGTTGCCCATAGCACTGCCATTGCTAATTGTTGCACTGCAACTTAGTTGCTGAGAAGTAAGCAACTGAAAAGGCACCCAAACGCTGACATGCTGGTCAGCTTGGATACCCTTAACGTTGAAGCTACCTCTGCTGCTAATCTGTGTTGACCCTTTGATGCTACTGCGCTGCTGTTGTATCTCCTCTGTGCCTCCCGCACTGCTGCAACACTCCACTACGCTGCTTCAAACTTTGGCACATTAGCTTTGCCACTGTTGCTCCATCATCCCACACACCAACTGATTCTCGTCACACACACCAACTAACTCTCGTCATTTTGCTAATGTCATTAAGGGCTTCCATAGCCGTATGTGATCCAAGGGTTTGGGCATCTCAAGGATCCTGCCCTTTACTGTAGTCCCCCCGACTTCAACTCAATATCGCCCCCTCTTTTCTAGAGGTGCATGAGCACTCATGGCACGATCCTCATCATCATCCTCTTTCTCATCTTGCGTTGGAGCAACCTTTAAGTCAGACTTCTCTTCCTTGCCCTTCTTCCGAGGACACTGTGTGGCGAAATGACCCATTTCTCCACATCTGAAGCATCTGACTTTGGATATGTCCTTTTTCTTCCTCTTTCGCTGCCCTTGCTGTCCCGCTGATGCGAGAGCTACATCCTCTTCTTCCTCCTTCTTGACTCTGATCCCTTTGTTGTTGCTTACTACCTTGGTCAACCGTATGATCTCTTCCTGTCGAAGAGCTACCCACATCTCCTCCCAACTAGGAAGAGAATCCCTGCCCAAGATGCTTTGGACAAAGGTTTCCCAATCTTCAATGACTGCATTCAAGGCGGTCCTGACCATAAATTCAGGATTTGGTGTAGCCCCTACAGAAGTTAGCTGGTCACAGATCCCTTGCAACCCAAGAAGGAAGGGAACAAGTTCTTCTCCCTTCTGCATCTAAAACTGTCTCAACTGACTCTCAAGCAACATCTTCCGTTGAATAGAAGTTCCCTCGTACAAAGTGGTAAAGGCCTCCCACATTTCCCTTGCTGTGTCTTTCTCAGCAATATGTGGTATCACATGATCTTTGACCCTGTCCAAGATCATAAACTTTGCTTTAGCCTGAGCCTCCTCGTACTTCTTGAGAGGATCAACATCAACTGGAACAACAATCGTCTTCAAGGTATAATCTTTGATGCGATTTTTATCCAAAACTACCAGGATCCTGGCCTTCCAGATGACGAAGTTGGATGCTCCATCCAACCTGTCCTGATCCCTTAGTCCGTTAACAACCATCTCGGCTCAAATGAGTGTCAAACTAGGTCTCTTCTCCCTCTTTCGTTGCTGCCCTAACAAAACTTGGATCTGGATTTCTTTGGCGCTAGAAGTCCTCTAAGGAGCAGGCTCCCTCTGAATTTCGATTTCCTTCACGGAAATCCTTCTGCCAACCACTGTCAAACCACCCCTCTCTGATCTCTCTTTGCTGTTGCTTAGCACTGAATCTAGATTTCTTGGCAAAAAGTCTTTTGAGGAACTGATTCCCTCTATTTCTGCCCCACTAGGTAATGTTCTACATCAACAGAATCAGCACCCCACCAACAACTCCAGATGAAATCTGCGCTGCACCTCTAGCCTTGGCAACTGGAAAAAAGAGACTCAACAGCCTCTGCGCTAGCCTAGTAGTCACTGCGCTGTTCTCTGCAGCAACAACGTCACCCAATCAGGCTGACGCAGGCTCTTCGTGAGCCTCCCTTGGTGATTGCGTCACCCCTCCTCTGTTCTCTCGACAAAAAACTGCACTATCTCTCGGGACAGTTGCCTTCGCACACAGATTTTCTTCTGTTCTTTTGCTGATGGCTTCAATCTTCCTTAATCTGCAATTGCTCTAATACCATGTGAAAATTTCTGAATCTAACAAACCAGAAATCCTACTACACTAAACTGACTTGCATTACCTACTTGTGTTTTTCATTTAACAACTTATTTTTAGAAATATTCAGAAAATATTAATGAAAATACACTGCAGCCTACACCAATATACATATCAAGTACTGAAAAATAAATGAGACAACCATGCAAAGGACACACTTATTTTTTGGACAAAACGTCCCTAGAAAAACCGAATGTGGGAAAACCGGTGCAACAGATCTGATGGTTTTCTATTATTAAGCAGAAGTTCTGAATACAAATGCTGGTTTCCCTCTTAGCAAACTAGTGATAGAGAAATACAATGGGGAAGAAACCTGAGTGAGTTTTACCTCACTTCACCTGGCAGCTTCCGGCAGCAAAACTGGTTGGCCCCGACTACAACTACGCTGCCCCTTCGCAGTAACTATGTGAGCCTGCGTGGAGCTCTATGAGGCTCTACGTCAGCTCTTCTGACTACTGCGTCAGCTTTCCCCTGTCGTTCTAACAGTTTTCGGCAATTCCGACACTTTGCGTGGAAAGCAAGTCTCTCCCTCTGCGCTGGCCATTCTGGCTTTGCGTCAAGGCTGTGTGGGCCCAAACTGGCCCAGCGTTAGCTCTCCTGGCTAATGCGCTGCCTCCACAAGCTTCTCTTCGCCTCTTTGTCTGTATTCCCAAACTATCACTACCCCTCAGCTGCAAGATCTCCCTAATTGATTTCCCTCCTGAGAACTTCTTACCTTAGAAAATCGATTTCTTTTCAATCTCTCTGTGTGTATTCTCCAACTGACCCCAAGCCTTCCTTTATACTTTTCCTTTGAGATCAACAGCTGTGATCTAATCTCTAATTAACGACTAAGATTAAATTAGACTTGATCCTCGTCTCTTAGAAGCTTCTCACCCATATTTACATTAATACCCATTAATATTTTAATTTTCCTAAGTTTAGACTTAGGAACCCCATTAAAAATATTAATTATTTTAATAAAATACAATTCGGGTGGAATTCACCAAACAATTTCTGGGTCTTGGAGATCTCATGTGCTCTAGCCCCTCCACAAAATTTCGGAGCTAGAGCACATTTGATGGTACCCAAAAATCAATATAGTTGAGAAGAGATCTGACCATCCTAAATTAATCTTATGTTGAACTTTGAAATTATTTGATAGTTGGGATAAATTGTTATAGTAAAACTGGATTGTGCAAACATGAGTCTCCTTCGGAACAAAAGTCTATTGTTTCTGTTATGAGTGATACAAATATGTAGACTGATTGAGATGACTACTTTTGTGATTTGGATGTCGACAAGGGGTTCTTGTGATTTGATTTTCCCCTATCACGCGTCTAGCAATTTCCTGATTTACTTCAGGTACTGATGTTGTTGAATTGTTTACAAAATCTTCACTTGAAATTTTCATCATCTAAACTGCAACATATGAATATGTTTTTCCTTCCACTAGTTTGTCATCTTCTTGAGTTGTGATATTGATTGGATCGGTATTTGTTCCATTTTCTTCAACTTGGATTGTTACGTTTGAAGACTTTGATGCTTCTTTCGTGATAAGTTCTTGTAATTTGTTCTTCAATGATTTCTTATCATTTTTAAGTTTCTTAATTTGAGTGAGTAGACTTTGATTATGATTTATGAGACGTAAGAGTTTCCCTGTTTTTGATTCATCAGCCTTGTTCTTAGTGTTTTCATGTTCAAGCTTTTCATTTTTTAAATCTCTAATTTGTTCTATTAACCATTGATTAAGGGTTTTTAAGCGCAAATTTTATTCTTAAGTTTCCAATAGATTCTCATTGAATTTCTTCTTGAGACATTCCTTTTCTTCTTATTGTTGGTCAAAGTTGTCATTGATGTCAATATAAGAATTGTTGAAGATGGGAAAACCCTAACCCTAAATGCAAAATGCAATACGCATGAAACCCTAAGAGCAAGCCCTAGGTTGAGCATTGATTGAAAACCCTATGCATAATGATTTAACCCTAGCTTGCAAGAAGATGAAAACCCTAGTGCATGCCTTAATCATCCAAGTGAATTTATGACAAACCCTAGTTGTTGGAATGCGATGATGCCCTAGTCTAATGCAAGAAGTCCTACTATGTGATGCCATAGAAGACCTTAGCAATAATGCCTTAATCCTAGCCTAATAAGACCTAATGTCCTGAATCTAAGGACTACCATAAAAACCCTAAGACTATCACAAAAGAAAATATTTTTTTGACATTTGAAGACATCATCTTAATGGCTCTTACACTAGCTTGTAGAAGAAGTCTAGAGCTTTCCAACGAGCATAAACTTGCCTTCAAACTCCTTCTAACTTTGGGAGAAAATGAATTTTTAAGTCTGCAAAATATTAACTATATGCTAGCCGACTTGAGTAGGCCCAGTCCAATTTGAACCAACGTGTCTCTTCCCATAGACTCCAACAACTATAAATATAACCTGAACTCGTCCATTTCAGCGAAAAGGAATTTCTTTCAAATACAGTGAGATAAATCTGGGATCTGAGGAGCAGAACTCGTGAATCAAAGAGGCAAACAAAGATTGTTCTATTGGGCGAAACAAAGATTGTTCTATTGGGAAAACTTTGCATTAGTTCTTGGCATTTTTTATTTGGATAATGGGCTATTTTGTGAAGAATTAGTCAACCTCAGTTGCAGACAAAGTATACTCCATAAACTTCAGAAGTATGGCACACAAACATAGAAAATTTGACCTAGTAACCTCAGCCATGTGAACCAGCACTTTGACTCTGTGGATGACTTCTATTATAAACTTGCGGGTCAGAGACTTACTTGCGTAGACTTCTGACCTATTTGGAGACACATTTGTTGCAGACCTGTGGGAAGGCTATTGACCCTTTTTTTGGCCTCTGACTATGGCAATTTTTTTCAGACCTGTGGCTAAGTTCTCTTAAGAAAGAACAAGGAAATTACAATGGCTGGAAGGTGAATTAACACATATTGAAGATATTATATTGTGACTTTAATAGCAACAGCAAACCCAAATCACAGTAGGTCGAAAATCTCAGTCCAAGTCATGCTCAGAACTGTGGTTTTTTAGGTGTGATGCCAAATTTCTACAAATACTTGGAGAAAAATCATTTTGGAGAATTTAACTCAGACTGGAAGAGATCTTGAACTTTAGCTAGAGCAGATATCCTTGAAGACCTGGTGAAACATTATTTAAGATCAACTGAACTATTGTGAAGACTTGTTGAAGGAGCTTGTTAAGGATTTGGTGTTCAGACCTATTGAAGACACTTGTAGAAGCAGATCGTGGAGACATTCTTGAAGACATTGGTTGACCTTGTAATGCATGACTGAAGCCCTAATGGAATAGCCTTGAAGAAGATTGATTGTGTATCATGAGGAATTTGGGAGACACCTTTTGCAGTGGACAAAGTTGTTGTTGATAAGCTAAGTGTATTCAAGATCAATTGAGGACATTTGTTGAAGATATTGTCAAGGCTTGTTGCATAAGACATAGGAAGCCTTGAGGAACTATTTGTAATTATATTGAAGAACTTGAAGTAGATTGAAAGCGTTGTGCCTCATAAAAACAAGGTTGGAGCCTTGTGAAAGATAGGGTTGGAGCCTTGCAAAGACCAGGTTGGAGCCCGACATATTGAAGATTGGTGTCTTCATCTAAGAGTTGGAGCCTTGTAAGTTTTCTTAGTTGATTTGGTTTTGGGATTGGTGTCCTTAGGGTTGGAGCCCTAGAACAAATTGTTGTACAAGTTGGAGATTGTGATTCGTTGTAAAGAGAATTGGAGTCCTCGCCAATTTCTTATTAATAAAATTATTTTCTTGTTATTGTTCATTTTGTCTTTTACTAAGTGATCTTAACTTGTAAGGTAACAATTGTAAAAGAAATATTGATTCGCCCCCCCAACAGTATTTCCAACAATTGGTATTAGAGCCAGTACCTTCACTCACAACCTCAAAGTTGGAAGGTAGATCCTTAGAACACAACTGGCAAGATCAAGGAAGAAATACTCCAAACTGTCTGAAGATGTCTCTTCCTTAGTCAAGAATTCAGATGAAAACCAGGTTGACAAAGCCCCTATGTTGAATGTAACAAATTTTGAAGTATGGAAGGTTAGAATGATATTCTTTTTGATGGCTCAAGGTTTTGAAGTTTGGGAATCAGTGATTACTGGAAGAACGATGGAAGAAGAGTCTGAGGAACATAATAAAATATCGATAAAGGCAATCTTGAATGGCTTACCAGATCCTTTAAAAGTCAAAATGAAGAAATGTTCATCAACAACAGAGCTTTGGGAGAATCTTCAAGATCTTCATTCAAAAGGACTTTTGCTGTGAGGAAAGCCAAGAGCACAAGGATGATTCAAAACCAAAGGAGATAGCTGAAGGCAAAGTTGAAGACACCAAGAGCAATGGAGACCTAGAAGATGGAGAAAACTTTAAAGAAGACCTCAAGGGGAAACTTGTAGCTACCCTAGAAGAAATAAAAAAGCTAAAGAAATAAAATGAGGAGCTGAATCATGATCTCAACAAGTCAAAAGAAGAAGTTGCTGACTTAAAAGTTGAAGAGGAAGAAAGATCTAAAGAAATCTCAAGGAATTGCATCAAATGGAGAAGATCCCAAATGAAAAAGTAACCTACTTGACAAACCAACTAAAGCAAGCAAAGAAAAGGGAAAGCAATTTGACAAACCATCTTGATCTAAGATCTAAGGAATTGAACAAAGTTGAAGCAAAAATTTATCAATATAAAGAAGAGATTTCCTCTCTCAAAGCTCAGCTAGAAGAAGCAAAGAAGCAAGCACGAGGAACTTAAATAGTGATGGAAGGTTTGGCCCTCTTGGAAGGACAAGTTGGTGAAGCAGAAAAGGAAAGGGGTGCCATGGCATACCAACTTGAAGAAAAGGATGAAGAGATCTCCAAATTAAAATCAGATGTCACCTCTCTCAAGGCCCTATCATGTGAATCAACAAGGATGAAGGAAGAAATGGAGAACCAACTAACAAAGGAGGATGAAGAATGCAAGAAGATGAAAAAAGAAATTGATGACATAAGGAAAGAAGTTGATCAACTAAACAAGAGTCTAATGAGTTCAAAAACCTTGGATGACATCTATGTCATCAAAGATCCCCCCTTGATAAATCATGTCTTGGTTATGCAGGTGAACCCTCAAGCAAAAATGATGCAAACCCCAATGTATCAAACAACAAGGATGTGGAAAAACTTGGAAGAAATATTGATGCCACCAATTCCAAAATGATCTTAAAGGAAACCCTACTCAAATAAGGAATGCAAAATGTGTCAAGAATGTAAGAAGCAATGGATATTATCAAAGGATCTAAAGACAAAGAGATTTGAGAAAACATCAAGGCAAGCTCCATCCTCCAGGCACCAAAGTATATTTTTTGGCTATTGTTACTCTTGCACAACTTTTGGACACATGACAAAGGATTGTAGGGCTTACAACAAGAACAAAAATAATAGGCCTAATCAACCTCCTAGAAGCAACTTTGCAGGAGAATTCATGCCTCCTTATTGATGAACAAGATGGAATGCTTCAAATTCCATAACATTGGATATATGGCTCGTGATTGTAACTTGATTTGGGTTCCTAAACAAGATAAAACCATGACTACCAAGCAAGAAAAGAAGGTTACACAAGTTTGGTGAAGGAAGCAAACTGAATTAGAAAGTGTCTTAGACACTCAGGGCATCAACTCATGTTGTTGATTTGATGAGTACATCTTTGGCAAATATGAAGTTTTGATGATGAGATTCTGCCAATTAAGAAGAAGAACTTACATATTGTTAGGCAAGCTTGTGACAATTTGACTATTCTTATAAGATGCTTCCTTGATGAGCCGTGGAAACCCTTGATAAGTCACACATGGACAATCATGCTATGAACCAAATAGATATATCTCTTGATGGATCATGATCCGGATTTAAACACGATTGCAACAAAATACAGAGATAACCATAAACACAAAGATGCAGTGGAAATAATACTTCATTTCATTAATGTAAAACACTGAAATATGCTTACAAACAGAAATAGAAATAAACCAGCTAGGGCGATGGTAACTTATCTCTGAGAAGAGATGTGGCGGCTACATGCCTTTGAACTGTGTTACAATGAGGCTCGAAGGCCTATTTATTGTTGCGAAACAATGGAAAACCCTTCACATCCCGAAACCTAATCCTAGAAGATGAAACGCCAAATTGTGGGCCTCGTTTGGGTAAATTGGTACATCAATTTCCCGGGGTCATAACTTTGGCATATGATCTTCGTTTGACGCGTACAATAGCTCGTTAGAAAGATCTATCCGAGCACTACAACTTTGGACCATGTTGCCCCCAGATTTCCCAAAAAATGTCGTTTAGGGCCTCAAAACGGCTCCGGAAGTTCACGACCTGAAAAACTGCTAAAAATAGTAAACTGTGCTACAATTTAGGAAACTGAAAAAATTGAAAGAGACAGTTGTGGGGGTCCAAATGGGATAGGTGGGTGGCCACCAACATCCACCTGGATCAGATCATCTCTCAGAAATTGTGTAGAAAATCTTGTTTGACAAATTGGATAAAGACATCATCTACTTCATTCATTCGATGAAAGCATGCAAAGGCTTAAGGGAAGAAAGTCCATTGAAGAAAAGCATGATATTTTGTCTCGACCACACAATCATTGTTGGAGATGTCTTCCACTCTACATAGCAATCTTTCTTGTCTTGGGTTCCATAAGCAAAAAGGAGAGCAAGAGGAGTTTATGCTAGCAAGGGAAGCCGGTTGATCACGTGAAGAAACACAAACTAAGACATCTCTCCTATACCACATTGCCAGAAGAAGGAAAGCATTATGACAGGGGGAGCAACATGACAAGCATGATAAGGGGAGATTGTTGGTCAAGTTGTCATTGATGTCAATATAAGCATTGTTGAAGATGGGAAAACCCTAACCCTAAATGTGAAATGCAATATGCATGAAACCCTTTGAGCAATCCCTAGGTTGAGCATTGATTGAAAACCCTAGGCATAATGATCTAACCCTAGCTTGCAAGAAGATGAAAACCCTAGTGCATGCGTTAATGATATAAGTGCATTTATGACAAACCCTAGTTGTTGGAATGTGATGATGCCCTAGTCTAATGCAAGAAGTCCTCACTATGTGATGCCCTAAAAGACCTTGGCAATAATGCCCTAATCCTAGCCTAATAAGACCTAAAGTCCTAAATATGAGGACTATCATAAAAACCCTAAGACTGTCACAAAAGAATATATTTTTTGACATTTGAAGACATCATATTGATGTGGCTCTTACACCAACTTGTAGAGGAAGTCAAGAGCTTTCCAACGAGTATAAACTTGCCTTCAAACTCCTTCTAACATGGGAGAAAATGATTTTTCAAGTCTGCAAAATATATAACTATCTTCTTGCCGAATTGAGTAGGCCTTGTTCAGTCTGAATCGACATGTATCTTCCAATAGACTCCAATAATTATAAATATAATCCAAACTCGTCCATTTCAACAAAAAGGAATTTTGGTCAAATATAGTGAGATAAATCTGGGATCTGAGGAGTAGAACTTGTTGAGCCCTAAAACTACCTCTCTTCTACATACTTTCCTAGACCTTTTTCCCCTCACCAGTGCCTCATAAGCTATCAAAGATCATTACATATTAATTCTAAGAGTGCATTTAAGTGGTTTTCTAAGTATATTTTTGTGTTTGCTATTTGACTTAAATTTTGCTCATCAGCTGCGGAATGCAGCCACTTGCCGCAGCTGACTCGTGATTCCGCAACTGTTTTTATTGATCTATAGGTTACAAGTGTCAGCAAGTAAAACGAGGCACATGGGCAGTTCAGGAATGATCTGGACATGGACTAGGACCTATCTATTCAGCCATATTCGCAAAGGAAAGCCTTGGTCAAATGACGGTCACACAGGGAATTCCACAGCAAACAGGTCTCTGTTTTCAGCACGTGAAAGGTCTGAGACCGTTCCTAGATCCGTGGATCCATTTTGACAGCTGTAGATTGCCTCCACGACGCAAATCCAACATCCACCTTTTGTAGATTGAATGATCATGGCAACCAAGACGCTAAGCTCACGGGTTCTGTCTTTTTACGTGTCCTCTGCTGAAGGTTTTTCAGAGAAAAACAGTTATGTAATTTCCTTTATAAATAACGCATTTGCAAACGCATGTAGCTAGTTTTTGAGATAGTCTTGTTGTTAGTTTATGTGTTGTTACCGTAACATTGGTCCTGCTGTTGTAACAAGAGGATCCTTCCTCTGTTTTGCAATATAAAGACTCTGTTTCTTATGACTGTGTGAGCGTAATTTCGGATTGACAACGTGTTAACCAAGGCCGTGCAGAGGGCCCCTTCTGGCTGAGGTTTTGTTTCTTTATTTCTGTAAAGTTTTCATGTATTGTTTTCTTATTTTCATTGTAGATATTTCATAACTTGTTCACCTGTGTATATTTCATAATTCAATTATGGTGTTAGTGTTTCATTCCTGTACATGATTTTCCAGCATTGTATAAATTTGCTAACATTGATCAGTGTGTTTCAGGATAGGTTATGTTCGAGCGTTTTCATATAATTTTTGCAATAAATAGTGACATGAGATTGGCCTCTCTGTTGACTTTGTTTTTTTTTAGCTTTTCAATTTCAGTTATGCTTTGATTTCAATTTTATTTATTTGTTGTTGTTAGTTAGTTTAGATATCAAATTCTTCATGACATTTGACTTATCTCCAGAGCCATGGCTTAACCCCGAAAAGCTACTTGGCGAGCTATTGGATTATGAGTGAAGTGATTTGATTTTACTTTCATTTCTGCAATTAGATATTAGGTTCTTCATGACATTTGACGTTATCTCCAGCGCCATGGCTCAACCCCGAAAAGCTACTTGGCGAGCTATCGATTATGAGTGAAGTGATTTGATTTTACTTTCATTTTTGCAATTAGATATCAGGTTCTTCATGTTATTGACGTTATCTCCAGAGCCATGGCTTAACCCCGAAAAGCTACTTGGCGAGCTATTGGACTACAAGTGAAGTGACTTGATTTTATTTTCATTTGCAAGTAGGTAATTTAGATATAAATTCTTCATGTTATTGACGTTATCTCCAGAGCCATGGCTTAACCCCGAAAAGCTACTTGGCGAGCTATCGGACTATAAGTGAAGTGAATTGATCTTACTTTCATTAGTTTGCAATTTTTGGTTTGTTTGAGTGCAATAGTTTAACTTTTATTTCTGTATTTAGATGAGCAGAAAAGACAATGATTTCATGATCAGTAGTTCATCATTTGTTTGATTTGAATAGCTGCACATTTACATTCCTGTTCAAGTACTAATTTTATCACTAGTATGTTTTGAGATCCTTTGAAGTGTTAAGCTCTGGAAGTTATCATAAGGGACATAATTGTCTTCAATCTATATCCATACTTGCCTTCTAAAGTATTCTTAAAAGTTAGGAATAGGATTTCCATTCGCATTAAGAGACAAACAAAGACAAAAAAACCCCAAAAAAAATAAAATTGAAAACAATAAAAAGTAAGAAAGAGGTTGTCTTGCACATATAGTGCGCCACACTTCATCATTTTACGACTCCCAAATTGATAATTAATGTAGCGATTTAGGACATACTAAATTAACTAAACATTTTGGCACTATTGCCGGGGAAGTGTAACTAGGTAGCCGATCTTACATAAAAAAAGGGAAAAATTGATAACTTCTTGAAGTATGCTCTCCTTTTGCACCTGGTGTGATCTGGAGGATCAGAAAAGAGAGTTATTAGTTCAATAATTTCTTTTATTCTCTCTTCTTGCACCTAGTGTGACTTGGAAGATCAAAAAGAGAATTATTAGCCCGACTAAAAAAAAAATGACATGCATAGAGCAAGAGATTCTAGGGGAAGGTTTATAGCTAGGGCCAAAAGTTCGATTTTCACAACTCCAACTGCTTCAAGGCATAGACAAGATACACCTCCATCCTAGACTCATACTCCCAGCCTTAGGATTCTCGGAATTCAAGGAGCAACAGCTGAATTAGGAGATTCTCCCACACTATCTACTAAATTTGATCTAGGAAAAGAACCTTTCTTCACTTCTACATGAGAACATATTGTAATCAAAGAAGTAGAATCACCTGAAGAAGAAGGGAAGGGAGAAACTCTCTCTCATCAGCCATTAATAGAAGAACCAAAAGACTCTGAGGAAACTATCATGACAGAACAATTAGTAGATGGATTTGGAGGAGGGGGTAGAGGTAGAGGAAGAGGAAATAATGGAGGTAACGATGGAGGAGGTAGAGGTAATAATGGAGGAAATAGGGAAGGAGATAACTCATTTGGATTCCCTATAGCCGATGAGGAAACTCATACAACAATGAAAAACATTTCACCATCTGTCCTCCCAAACTTTTATGGATTGCGAAGTGAGATCCTGAAACATTTCTATTTAAGTTTGAAGTCTTGTGCCGAACCTATGACTATATGGAAGACTCTCAAAAATTGTTTCCTTCAACATTGAAAGGAGCTGCTTTGAAATGGTTCATGGGATTAGTCACTCAATCTATTAGGACTTGGAATGATATGAAACTATTTCCTTCAACGTTGAAAGGAGTTGCTTTGAAATGGTTCATGGGATCAGTCACTCAATCTATTAGGACTTGGAATGATATGAAACAAACATTTTTGGATAGATACCTGGACTATTGTATGCCCACCAATCATAAGGATGAGGTATTCAAAATGATGCAAAAAGAAGATGAAAACTTGGAGGATTTACGTGAAAGATTTCAATACAACTTAAAGAGAGCTAAAATGAGTAATTTAGATGAGGAATCCTTGAAAGCCCTTCTATTGAAAGCCATTAGAGATGAATGGATAGATATTTTAAACATGATGGGGAAGGGAGACATTTCTCAACTTCCACTCCATGACATAGCAGAACTATGTGTCCATCTCTCAAGGGGAAAATCTAAAACTGGAAAAGGGCTGAGAGATCCTTTTCTTATTAGAGCAAACAAATCTGCAACTAGATCAGTAAGTAGGGCAGAGATTGGCAATATGAATGATGAGTTCAAAACTGATATTCTAGGGAGCCTTAGTGAACAACTAGACACCCTTAAAATTCAAAACAAGCAGAAAGCGGAAGCTGATGCCTTGGCTATCTTTTGCCCAAAATGTAGAAAGAAACATGCTCTAAGGGAATGCCCCTTGGATGCAAAAGTTGTAGAAACATGTACGATTTGCTCAGAAAGTCATGAGACCAAGGATTGTCCTTCAATTCCTGGGCTCAAAGTTGTCTTTCAGGAAGATCCAAATTCAGTAGAGTCCCTTTGTTTTGTTTCAAGAAGACCTTTGCAGGGGCAACAAAACCAAGGATTTAAAAATCCTATGAATTTGCAGCTCCCACCAAATTGGAATTCTTGGCAACAACCTTGGCCCCAACCTCAAAATCCGTACCAATCATGGGAACAAGGGGTACAAAATCCTTATGGGAGATTTGCTCAATTCTATCAATATCCTCCATATTTTCAACATCAACAATAAAATCCACAACTTCCAAATCAAAACCCACAACAAAACCAACAACTTTCATTGCCATTTCCACAACAACAACTTTCTCAACAAAATCCAAATCCTTAACTCTTGCTTCCATTTCAACAAAAGCCAAATCAACTACCAGCCTAGCCACTACCAAATCCCAACAACAAAAATCCTCAGAATACTTACATGGTAGAAGGACAACAATTTCCTACCTATATGATTGTTCCTCTTAATGATGTTCAACTCAGATCCGGTAGAGTTTTAGAAAAGGAAAAACCTTCTATAGATGTTCAAGAGCAAGATGCCTCTGAGGAGGATTCTCTTAAATTCATTAAAGGTTCCGAGGAAGAATCCCTTCAAAACCCAATCATTCAAAAAGAAAAGAAAAAAGAATCAACCCCCACAACTCCTATAGTTGAGAAACCTACATCTTCATCCACACCTCCTTTCCTTGAAATATTACAGATTGACAAAGGGATGGAAAAAAAATCTTGTTGCCTGACTATGATTTCCTAGATGAATTAAAGAATGTCTATATCAAGATTCCCTTGCTACAAGCCATTAGAGAGATTCCTATTCTAGCAAAAATAATAAAGGAGTTGAGTTTCAAAATACCAAGTAGGAAACCAAGAGATACAAAAATAATCCACTTGGAAGGAAAAATTGCAGATATCATGATGGGAAAGATTACCATGTATAAATATGTCGATCTAGGTAGTCCAATTTTCAAGACACACATAAATGGGATAGAAATTCCAAATACTTTGATTGACTTAGGGGCTACTATAAACATTATGAGTAGACAGACTATGGAACAACTTAAACTTCCTAATCTTCTTTTTACACCCACCTTACTGCAACTTGCAGATAGATCAGTAATCAAACCAGATGATGTATTAGAAGATATTTCAGTCTCCTTAGATTCTTGGGAATATCCAGTAGACTTCATGATTTTGACTCCCAAAAGTAATTTAGGAGGGCACCCACTCATCCTAGGAAGACCTTGGCTAGCCACAGCTGATGCTTTCATTAGTTGCAGATCTGGGGATATGTACATTTCTGACGGTAGTTCGACAAAGAAATTCAATTTGTATCCTCCAACAAAAGCAATTACAGAAGTAGGAGACAATGAATGGGTCAATGATGAAGACAATATACAACCTGTCTTTACTATCTCTGAAATTAGTGAAGATAGTCAAATTTTGAACACATTAGAAAATTTTGAAACATCTTCAGAATATGACCACACACAATTTCAGTTAAATTCTGATATTGAATATTTATCATCAAGACAAATGTCTCTTCACTCTATGGAAGAGTTTGGTAGTTCTACCATTGAAATTTTTCCAGGTAAAACACTGAATATCAACAAAAATTTGGAAAAGTCACAACAGGAAGAGCTAACCAAAATCTTGCAAAAACACTCTGCTGAATTTGCATGGGAGTATACTGATATGAAAGGTATTGACCCTAAGACTTGCATCCATCATATCTATATTGAGGAAAATAGTAGACCAATCAGACAACCTCAGAGAAGGATGAATCCAAATATTAGGGAGATTGTGAAAGAAGAGCTCCAAAAACTACTCAATTGTAAACTTCATTTACCCAATTTTAGATAGGCCGATGGTTTTCTCCTTTGGTTATAGTACCCAAAAAGAATGGTAAATGGAGAGTATGCATTGATTACAGGGAATTGAATAAAGCAACTTTGAAGGATCACTCTCCTTTGCCCTTTATCAATCAAGTATTAGATACATTGGCAGGCAAAAAGTACTTTTCATTTTTGGATGGTTTTAGTGGCTATAATCAAATTTAGGTAGCACCTGAGGATCAGGATAAGACCACATTTACTTGTCCATGGGGAACTTTTGCTTATCGAGTGCTTCCTTTTGGATATGTAATGCACCCGCAACATTCCAAAGAGCAGTACTAGGAATTTTTTCTGATCTAATCCATGATCGTGTAGAGGTATATATGGATGATTTTACAGTTTATGGTGATTTGTTTGAAGAGGCATTAGAAAATTTGGAAAAGTCCTTATAAGATGTAAAGAAACAAACGTTTCATTAAGCCATGAAAAATGCTTTACGATGTTTACTGAAGGTATTGTTTTAGGATATCATATTTCAGGGGATGGGATTAAAGTTGATAGATCAAAAGTTGAAGTCATCTCCAAGTTACCTATTACAAATTGTCAAAAAGATGTTAGAAGTTTTCTGGGATTTACTGGATATTATAGAAGATTTATAGAAAACTTCACCAAAATAGCATCTCCACTCTTCAAACTGCTTACAAAAGACTATGAATTCAAATGGGGTCCTGATTGCCAATCAACATTTGAAACTTGACCAAGATATCTGAAGTGCTATCTTAAGAGGACCAAATTTGGAAACTCCCTTCCATATTCTACGGGATGCTTCAGATACAGCTCTAGGGGGTGTGTTGGGACAAAAAGATTTAGTTCCTTATGCCATTTACTATACTAGTTAAAAATTTAACTCCCACTGAGTTGAATTATACTGTTGATTGAAAAAGAGTTCTTAGGTTGTTCATGCAATCAATAAGTTCAGACATTATATAACAGGGCTATGACACTTTTATTCATACTGATCCTTTTTGCAATTAGATATCTATTACAAACCCATTACTAATTGCAGGTTACAAGGTGCTCCACTTTTACAAGGATTCAATATACTGTTTAGATAGACCAGGAAAACAAGTACAGTAGCTGATTTTCTTGTCTAGGATTCATAATACTAAAGAAGATTCTCCTGTAGAGGATAAGTTTCCTGATGAATATTTGTTTGCAGTAACTACTAAGACTCCTTGGTATGCAGATATTGCTAACTATTTGGTTACAGGGAAACTACCTCACATCTATTTCCTAGTGAAAGAAGAAAGATTATTCAGGAGAGTTCAAAATATTCATGGATTTCTAACGAATTGTTTAAAACAGGGCCAGATTTTGTGATTAGAAGATGTGTTAGGGAAGATGAAATGCCTGATATTCTCAAAGCATGTCATGATGAACCATGTGGCAGACACTTTGCTGACAAAAGGATAGCCTATAAAATCCTTTCTTTAGGATATTATTGGCCGTCCCTCTTCAAAGATGCAAAACAATATATCAAAAGATGTGACAGCTGCTAAAGAGTAGGGAAACCTACCCTCTCAAATGAGACGCGATTACAACCACAGGTACTCATCGAACCCTTTGAAAAATGGGCTTTAGACTTTATTGGACCTATTAATCCACCATCTAAATAGAGGAAGTATATATTGGTATGTACTAATTATGTCACTAAATGGGTAGAAGCCAAAGCATTATTTTCTGCTACTGAGCACTCAGTTGTTAATTTTCTTTATGAGGATATTTTTACTTGCTTTGGTGTTCCAAGAGAAATTGTGACAGATCAGGGAGGTCAATTCACATCGAAACTGGTGGAGAAGCTAATGGAAGAGTACAAGGTCAAGCACAGAAAATCTACTCCTTACCATCCGCAAGCAAATGGTCAAGTAGAGTCCACAAACAAAGTTATTGAAGGCATCATTACCAAAACTGTTCATCTACACAGAAGAGATTGGGCAGAAAGGCTTCCTGAAGCCTTATGGGCCTACAGAACTACATGGAGGGATACAACAGGACATTCTCCCTATGAACTTGTTTATGGGAAAGAAGTTCTACTCCCCATTGAGTTCCAAGTTAGAACCTTCAAGATAGTAGTTCAATTGGGAATGGATCTATCAGAAGCCCAAAAGCATAGAATGGAGCAGTTGAATGAACTAGATGAGATTAGACAAGAAGTAATCCTTAGAGCTGATCTAGTTCAATATCAAAGAGCTAAGTGGCATGACAAATACATCAAGGAGAAAAAGTTTCAAGAAGGAGATTGGCATGCTATTTGATCCAGTTCAAGAGATTTCAAAGGTAAATTTCAGACTCATTGGCTTGGGCCATATGAGATTGACAAAGTCTTTACCAATGGAGCGGTAAAGAATCAAAACCATTGATGAATATAAAACTCCTCTCATTGTGGAATGGTCACAGATTAAAGATATATCATAAGCCACTCTCAAAGGAGGAATTTGTCAAAATCTTTCAAGATAATTCTGCAATAAGGCTGGTGAAGAAGAATCCTTCTTCTCCACCAACCTAGTCTTTGTTCTTTTCATTGTTCTTTAAAAAAAAATTAAAAAAAAAAAATATTAATAATAAATTGTATAAGCCTGAAAACCAATCACAGATTGGCAGTCTTATACAAAAAATACAGGGCGAAAATCAGAAACTTCTGACGCCCTATATTTTCCAAAAAGATCCCTCTCATTTTCATTCATAGTTGTTCCATTTCACTTCACTTCACTTCACCTCATTTCATTCCATTTCATCATCACATTCTGCCAATAAAAGCTCTTTCATGACCAATTTTCATATATCATTCATTCAGTCATTATTCATTTCCATCCATCTCCATTCAGTCATATGTTCACTGTGTCAGTTTCCGCAGCTGAATTCTGATTCCGCAGCTGAAAACTGATTCCATAGTGGATTGTTGATTCCGCAGCTAACACTCTATTACTCAGCACTGACAGTCAAATGTTAGCCAAATAATGATGAGAACCAAATGCAGGTATGGGAAAGGAAAATATTTTGAAGATATTAAGCACCTAAAGCACCAACAGGAAGCAGCCAATCAAAGGTCATTGGACGGAAGTGGTAAGATTCTAAGGTATGAGCAAAATTCATTTCAAATAGCATTTTAAAACACATAATCTATATAGTTATGAAAACACTGGCTCCATTATGTGTAATGATTTGCATTGATAGCTTTCATAACTTCTCCATGACCTTTGCATAATTCCACCACAAACTCCGCATCAATTTCTAACGGCTTCATGATCCGCCTCCGAATTAACTCGTGCTTAATTGTATGTTAGCATTCCACCTATTGAACCAGGTACTTATGAGGACGTAATCTATTTGACCACGACTCTTCCCTGCCGCACAAATCCGCAGTCATTTTGCGAGCATGCTAACGTACACTCTGCAACCTTTTTTAAATTCTGCCAAACTCACTCTGTTTCCATATTCTCCCATTGAAGTCGCGTTTGTTAGTTCTAGCCTGTTTATACAAGCCTCCACCCCGTGAATTCATTTTCACTACATGTTCTGTGTTCTTTCATTTACAACTACTGGTTCTTCTCCATAATCCTTCTCCATCTTCCGCTCAAACAACCGTTTCACCTCCGTCAATCCATTACTTACAGTCCATCACTCACAGACGTATTTTTAAGGCAGGAGGAAGGAATGGGCCTCCTGGTAAGAACAAAGCCGGACGGGCCTAAGTTCATGGAGGGTTATCCACAGTTAAAAAGCATATTAAGGAAGGCATGGTGGTTGCAATTTATCCAAAAATTCAGAGGTCACAATAAAGAAGTCATGAAGACATTTGCAAGGTCTTTTAACGACGTGGAAGTTGAGGTTGGAGATCTTAAATTTTCAGTCGCAGAGGCATCCATTGCAGCAGCAACAGAGCTCCCATAGGAGGGGGAACGGTGGTTCAAAAACAAAGACTTTGATGAAAGGGCCTGGATGATTATTTTGCGTAACCCAGGTATAGATATAACCGTTTTCAAACGTGGAATCCCCGTTTCTGCTTTAGAGGAAAAGTGGACTAATTTATTATTGATAATCCAGAAGTTTATTACATGTGAAGGATAGTTTGGGTCCATGTACATGTACCACATCAGGTTACTAATGAATTTTCTAGAAAATCAAACCATCAATTTGCCTTATTTCTTGTTGAGTAGCCTGAAAAAGATGGCCACAACTGTACAAAAGAATCTGGATGACGTAGAACCTCACCTTTACCATCATGGCCTTGTTAAAATTCTGATTGAAAAACAGTTGAAGGAAAGAAAGGACACTTGGGAACAGTTCTTGATTAGAAACTTCTTTCAGGACCCACCTGAAACACCTGAAAGTAGCTCAGCAAGGAAAAGTAGGAGAAGGAAAACTAGTGTGAACATTCAGGATACTCCTACTAACATAGCTAAAGAAACTAGTAAGGAAGAGAAGCTATCTGAAAGTAGGAAAGAAAGAATTGAGGTTAGGAAGCAAAGGAAACTAAAGGGGAAAATAAATATTGAAGCTGCCTATCAAACCCCAGAACCTTCCTCAGAAGAGGATCAAATACTTTCTAAAAGACTAATCTACATTAAGGAACAATCAGCTACAACAAAGGGAAAAGGGAAAGAAAAACAAAGTGTAGAGAAAGGAGACACCAGCTCACAGAATCTAAGGAGGAGCTCCAGACTTAAAGGTAAACTGAAGAAAGTACAAACTAAAGGGGCCCACTTCATAGACTTAGGAGGGGAAACACCAGAACAGTCTCCAACAATCCCTCCTGGCCATAGCCCACAACATTCTCCTTTTTCTCAACCAAATTTGGTCAGTCCAAGAAAGGCTACACCTGAAATAGATCCAACCCAGCAAGAAATGTATAATTTCATTGAATCGTTGGAGAAGACTGCAACAGATCAAGGCACTTCATCTACTTAGCCTAATATAGCCCAGGAAGTTTTAATCTAATCACTAAAATAGGAAGTTTTTGAACTGAAAGTCCTGAATAGACACATCAAAAGAGAAAATGAAACATTGAAAGAACAGAGCAGGTTGGATAAAATTATCCACGACAACACCATGTTGCATCTTGGGCTGTGGCAGAAGAAAAATAGGAAATTGAAGAAAAAGAGCAGGAGGTTGAGTAGGGCGCTTACCAACCTCAAATACAGGTGCCTAATGAGGAAGCCTAGGATGACAGTGGTACCAAGGAAGAAGAAAAGAAGGCTGGATGTATTAGCAAAAGTCTCAGAACAAATGAATTGAAGGGAGGATGGTCATAGTTTTGGTTGCATGAGGACATGCAACACCTTCACAGTGGGGGTATGTTGAGCCCTAAAACTACCTCTCTTCTACATACTTTCCTAGACCCTTTTCCCCTCACCAGTGCCTCATAAGCTATCAAAGATCATTACATATTGATTCTAAGAGTGCATTTAAGTGGTTTTCTAACTATATTTTTGTGTTTGCTATTTGACTTAGATTTTGCTCATCAACTGCGGAATGCAACCACTTTCCGCAGTTGACTTGTGATTCTGCAGTTGCTTTTATTGATCTATAGGTTACAGTGTCGGCAAGTAAAATGATGCACGTGGGTAGTTCAGGAATGATCTGGACATGGACCATGTCCTATATGTTCAGCCAAATTAGCAAAGGAAAGCCTTGGTCAAACGACGGTCAAACAAGGAGTTCTACAGCAAACAGGTCTCTGTTTTCAGCACGTGAAAGGTCCGAGACCGTTCCTAGATCCGTGGATCCATTTTGACAGCTGTAGACTGCCTCCATGACACAAATCCAACATCCACCTTTTGTAGATTGAATGATCATGGCAACCAAGACGCTAAGTTCACAGGTTCTATCTTTTTACGTGTCCTCTGCTGAAGGTTTTTCAGAGAAAAACAGTTATGTAATTTCCTTTATAAATAACGCATTTGCAAACGCATGTAGCTAGTTTTTGAGATAGTCTTGCTGTTCATTTATGTACTGTTGCCGTAACATTGGTCCTGTTGTTGTAACGAGAGGATCCTTCCTTTGTTTTGCAATATAAAGGCTCTGTTTCTTATGACTGTGTGAGCGTAATTTTGGATTGACAACGTGTTAACCAAGGCCGTGCAGAGGGTCTGTGCTGGCTGAGGTTTTGTTTCTTTATTTCTGTAAAGTTTTCACGTATTGTTTTCTTATTTTCATTGTAGATTTTTCATAGCTTGTTCACCTGTGTATATTTCATAATTCATTTATGGTGTTAGTGTTTCATTCCTGTACATGATTTTCCAACATTGTATATTTTTGCTAACACTGATCAGTGTGTTTCAGGATAGGTTATGCTTGAGCATTTTCATATAATTTTTGCAATAAATAGTGACATGAGATTGGCTTCTCTGCTGACTTTGTTTTTTTTAGCTTTTAAATTCAGTTATGCTTTGATTTCAGTCTTATTTATTTGTTGTTGTTAGTTAGTTTAGATATCAAATTCTTCATGGCATTTGACGTTATCTCCAGAGCCATGGCTTAACCCCGAAAAGCTACTTGGCGAGCTATCGGATTATGAGTGAAGTGATTTGATTTTACTTTCATTTCTGCAATTAGATATCAAGTTCTTCATGACATTTGACGTTATCTCTAGAGCCATGGCTTAACCCCGAAAAGCTACTTGGCGACCTATTGGATTATGAGTGAAGTGATTTGATTTTACTTTCATTTTTGCAATTAGATCAGGTTTTTCATGTTATTGACGTTATCTCCAGAGCCATGGCTTAACCCTGAAAAGCTACTTGGCGAGCTATCGGACTATAAGTGAAGTGACTTGATTTTACTTTCATTTGCAAGTAGGTAATTTAGATATCAATTCTTCATGTTATTGACGTTATCTCTAGAGCCATGGCTTAACCCCGAAAAGCTACTTGGTGAGCTATCGGACTATAAGTGAAGTGAATTGATCTTACTTTCATTAGTCTTTAATTTTTGGTTTGTTTGAGTGCAATAGTTTAACTTTTATTTCTGTATTTAGATGAGCAACAGAGACAGTGATTTCATGTTTAGTATTTCATCATTTGTTTGATTTGAATAGCTGCACATTTACATTCCTGTTCAAGACTAATTTTATCATTAGTATGTTTTGAGATCCTTTGAAGTGTTAAGCTCTGGAAGTTATCATAAGGGACATAATTGTCTTCAATCTATATCCGTACTTGCCTTCTAAAGTATTCTTAAAAGTTAGGAATAGGATTTCCATTCGCCTTAAGAGACAAACAAAGACAAAAAAACCCCAAAACAAAATAAAATTGAAAACAATAAAAAGTAAGAAAGAGGTTGTCTTGCACATATAGTGTGCCACACTTCATCAGTTTATGACTCCCGGATTGATAATTAATGTAGCGATTTAGGACATACTAAATTGACTAAACAGAACTCGTGAATCAAAGAGGCAAACAAAGATTGTTCTATTGCGCAAATTGTGCATTAGTTCTTGGCATTTTTGATTTGGATCATGGGCTATTTTGTGAAGAATTAGTCAACCTCAGTTGCAGACAAAGTGTATTCCATAAAATTCAAATGTGTGGCACATAAAACATAGAAAATTCGACGTAGTAAAGGCCTGCAATCTCGGCCCTGTGAACCTGCACTTAGGCCCTATGGATGACCTGTATTAGAAGCTTGCAGATCAAAGACTTACTTGTGCAGGCTTCTGACCTATTTTGAGACACATTTGTTGCAGACCTGTGGGAAGGTTATTGACCTTTTTCTTTGGCATGTGACTGTGGCAATTTTTTTTTAGACTTGTGGCTAAGTTCTGTCAAGAAACAACAAGGAAATTACAGTGGTTGGAAGGTGAATTAACACATAATTGAAGATATTATACTGTGACTTAATAGCAGCAACAAACCCAAATCAGAACTATGGTCTTTTAAGTGTGATCCCAAGTTTCTAAAAAGACTTGAAGAATTTAAGGCAGACTTAAAGAGATCTTGAACTTTAGCTAGAGCTAATATACTTGAAGACTTGGTGAAACATTGTTAAAAATCAGCTGAACCATTGTGAAGACTTGTTGAAGGAGCTTATATAGGATTTGGTGTTCAAACCTATTGAAGACACTTGTAGAAGTAGATCGTGGAGACATTCTTGAAGGCATTGGTTGACCTTGTAATGCATGACTAAAGCCTTAATGGAATAGCCTTGAAGAAGACCAATTAGGTATCATGAGGAGTTTGGGAGACACGTTCTGCAGTGGACAAAGTTGTCATTGATGAGCTAAGTGTATTCAAAATCAATTGAGGACATTTGTTGAAGATATTGTCAAGACTTGTTGCAGAAGGCATAGGAAGCCTTGAGGAACTATTTGTAACTATCTTGAAGAACTTGAAGTAGATTGAAAAGGTCGGTGCCTCATAAAATCAAGGTTGGAGCTTTGTGAAAGATAGGGTTGGAGCCTCACAAAGACCAGGTTGGAGCCTGGCAGATTGAAGATTGGTGTCTTCATCTAAGGGCTAGAGCCCTACACTTTTTCTTAGTTGATTTGGTTTTCGGATTGGTGACCTTAGGGTTGGAGCCCTGGAACAAATTGTTGTACAAGTTTGAGCTTGTGATTCATTGTAAAGAGTATTGGAGTTCTCAACAATTTCTTATTAATAAATTATTTATCTTGTTATTGTTCATTTTTTGTTTTATCTAAGTGATCTTAACTGGTTAAGTAACAACTGTAAAAGAAATACTAATTCACTCCCCCTCTTAGTATTTCCAACCCTTCTAATTTTTTCTTTGCCTTTTTTTACTTTTTCACCTTTGCAAGTAATTTTTGACTATGGTCCCTTAGACACAAAAAATTCCTCATTCTTTTCTTTTGACATGTTGTATAACATATCTTCGAGGTATTTATGTTTCTTTTTTGATATCTCAATTTTTTGTTCAAGTTTTACGAGTTCTTCCTCTAATCTTTTCGTTCACATCAACTCATTACTTTGACGTTCTTCAGTACTCAATAATTTCCCACGTGTTAGACAACATATTTCACAATTTGTATGAATCCACCATTATCCAATTTCTGTTTTACAAAAATAGACGTTTAGTCTAAAATGTTAACTTATATATAGAATTAATCTTTTGCTCTTTCTTGACTTTTTACAATAACCTTGTAACTTCAATAAAAAGTAATGAATAAAAAGTAATGTCTTACAATTTAAAAATAAATACCCTTTAACACAACTCCCCAAAACTTTTTGTTAAATATTCTTCCTTCGTCTTATTGAGGGTTTAAATGTGTTACCATATAATATTGTCCTTTTACTTTCACTTGGTGTTTTAAGAAATTAAATAATAAATATTGCCTCTTTACTTATCTCCTTTGTATGATTCATTTATACTTGGTCTCTTTTTATATATAATATTTCCTTTGCTCCTTTTTTTTTCAAAGTATATAATACATTTTTCCCCTTTATTAAACTTTAAAAAATCTCTTTATTTATCTCTTTATGTAACTAGTTCATACTTGGTGTGTATTTATATATAAGTATAATCCGTCCCTCTTAATTAAACTTTGATAATCAAACTTTTTATTTGTGTATCTTCCACCTGTTGAAACCCATTAAGACTTTTTCATTTTTCTAGTTTAAGACCAATAATTTATTTTCTGTGTTAAGCTCTTCGCTCCCAATCATTAAATTTACTATTGGAAGGGTGTGACTAGACGGGAAGTCGCTTAGGAATCAACGTGCACAAATTGATAAACGGAATCGTGCAGAGAATTCTTGTTTGGGTGGCAGATTGAAGCTACAAGCGAATTCTATAGAGTGTTGTCGGATTGCTAGTTTAGTGGACAACGATGGCTACTCTGACGACAATTGGTGGTGTCGTTGGTTGTACGCTGTGATGGGCCTGCGGGACTACGTGCTGTGGTCGATAGGAGCGGGACGTTAGCGGTTGTATGAGTCAGGCATAGTGGATGGTAGTGCCACAGATAGGAGATAGTTGACAAGGGTCCGACAGTAACATGGGAGGAGTTGACTAACATTGGGTATAGGGTCCGACAACGATAGAAGAGGAGACTGCTGCAGTGCGTTTGTGGTCTGTCGGACTATTAGGCGATGCGGCTGCTACCCTGCTTTCTTTAATTTGTATATAACATTTATTTTATTTCTTTTTTATTTAATTTTTTTTTTTTTTTTGGAATTTATTTCCTGGTTTTTTTTTTTAAAATTATATGGCCAAAGGCTTGACATTGAAACTTGCAAAATGGAGAAGCTCCAAACTTTGTGTAGCGAAATGTTTCAATTGCAACGACAACAAAGTTGATGAAGGGTTGATGGCCAAAGGCTAAATCAGACTGGTTTTGTGCAGTGGTTGGGCGGCCAGAGGATCTAACAACTCTGATACCAATGTTATGAACAAAGTTGATATATGTAGTATAATACTTAGAAGATCCGGAATATATAAATATCCATGATAGGACAAATATATTTATATAAGAATGTACAAAAGATATGAGATATGGTTATTGTTACAAATGTGGGTTTGCTTATATACCTAGGCAGATGCCCCTTCATGAATGGTCATGTCCTTATGAGACATGCCTCTTCATTACTAATTATTAGTTAATTAATCATTATTCATGATTATTATTATTTATATCATTTGTGTTATTTTTTTATATATTTTATTCATAGCATTTGTGGTAGCTTTTAATTTTCCCAGTGGACAATTTATTTCTTAGATTGGTAAAACCAATGTGTGTTGATATATTATTTTTAATGAATAGCAAATTTGAAGGGCAGAAATATTTTGTGTGCATGTTTGAGATTGGTTTAATTTGCTTCTGTTGAACTTATTTTTTATTTCGCAGTTAAAATCCTTGCAGTGCATTTTATTTAGTAAGCTATTGGTTATCAATTTACAACAAGAAAATTATTAGGAAATAACTTGCTAGTTGCTAGGGTTTAAGGAAATTTAATAAATGAGTACAACCACGATGAATACAATGTGGGAGTCCTAGTGCAACTCTTAGAAAATGTCAAAAATAATACAAAGAAAGAAACCTATGTAAGTAAAACATCAAAACATATGCATGAAACCATGACAAAGGTAAATCGATACAAAACATTAAGTGAGTTTGTTCATGACTAGAAAGTTGAACATTCCAACCCAAGAACTTGTCGAGAGAGAGAAAGAGAGAGAGAGATTGGACTATGGGGCTGATGATGTCAAGGTCTTATTTGTTTGATAACCAAGGGCGAGTGGGCTGAATTGGGCACTGCCTTGTTGTCGAAGTCTTCTGGAACTGCCTGGGAGCTCAAGTGCATGATCTAGGAGGTGGTGGTGGGTGTGGGAATGTACGAGTGAGGTGCTACTAGCATCCAAGGTCAAAACAAGGAATCTCTGGTTGCACCTACAGATCCGGGAGGTAGGTTGATGAGCAAAAGGTGCTTTACTTTGGATTTTGCTTGGAGCTCTCTCTAATGCTCTGAGAAGATGTGGCCTGATGTACGGATCGATGACTCTTGAGTCTTAACTAATCTCAATAATATTGTGTGGTCTCTGAGAGGGGGAGGCCAAGGAGAAACTCAGATGGATAACTTGATAATAAATGGTAAAGTTTATAAACCACTATGTTATCACTTAATAATTCTAATTCCCAAACTGCTCACATTAGTTTGATGGTAAAGGTTCAGTGCTAGTCTAGGTTTGATTTTTTGTTTGCCTTAGAGTCTAAGTCTTAGGAGTCTTGATGGTATACTTAAATAGAGGTCAACTATGCATTCTCATTCAAAGGTTATTATGTGCTACAAAGCTCTTTAGGTGATTTCGTAGCGCATAAATCAGTTTTGTTCAAAGGTTATTATGTGCTACAAAGCTCTTTAGGTGATTTCGTAGCGCATAAATCAGTTTTAGGTGTTTTCGCAGCGCAACATGTTTTAGGTGATTTCGTAGCGCATAGTCCAGATTTTACACTGGCTGCGCTACGAAATCGAAGATTCGTGCAATCTGTAGCAAATCTTTCCTAACTGTCAAATCTGTCAAGTTCAGTTATGGTCGCATCATCCACTGTCAGCTTATATACTCCACATATCATGTCCAACTGCTTATCTCCATCATTACAGTCGCTAGGTACTTTGGTACACTCAAATTGCAAGTTCCAAGAAAAGCCTGGTATTCACAGTCTTAATTATGATTGTATAAGGAACAAATCTACAAACGTTCAATTTGAATGCATTGCATATCAAGCGAGGCAGCTATCAAGTGAGGTAGCTATCAAGCGAGGCAGAGATCAAAGATTGAGACATTGCCAGTCATCAAACATATCATTCCGTTGGAGATTCATGGAGGGGTCTGCAGAGAGAAAGGGTCACAGGTTAGGCAGGTGTTTGAGGAGCGAACCTGAAGGTTTAGACATAACCTTGAAGAACAGAGAAGTTGAGCATGCATTCAAGCAAGCTGGATGCTAGAATTTTTGCAAGAAACTCCAGGGAGGTCATGCACAAGTCACCAAGGAATTTGCATTGAATTTCACAGGACTGAACTCAAAGGTTGGTATGCTTGAACTGCAGGTCTCACCAGATGTAATATCCACAGTTACGGAGATTCCAAGGGGGCAAGAAAGTTGGTTTAAGAATTTCAAATTTGATATGACCCCATGCAAAGAATTTCTGAAGCAGGAGTTCATTAACTCAGATTTAAACAAGTCTGTTCCTAGAAGTTATGTCAAGGATTCGTATGCCAATTTGTTTACCTGCATACAGAGGTACCTTACTTGTGAAGGGAGATATAATAAGGCGTATTCATATCATTTTAAACTTCTATTGCATTTTACAGGAAAGACATCTATTGATTTACCTTTCTACTTATTTCGTAGCCTAAGCAAAATGTGTGACAAGGTGCAGCTAAGGAAAGAGGCCTGTGAGACTTCATTGTTCCACCATGGCTTGGTTAAGTTGATTGTTCTGCATGAACTCCAGAAGGTAGGTAGAGACTGGCCCACATTCATCTTCATGTCTGGTTTCAAGAACGAGACTGGTCTCAGTCCTCAAAATGCAAAAGATTTGCTAGCAACAATTGATCATCAAGCAGAAACAAGATCCAGGAGGTCTATAAAGGTGAAGGCTAGGAAACAGGTAAGGGAACCCCACCAAGCCACTGATAATCCAAGATACACCCCAACAATCCCAGAAAAAGAAAATTCAAATCAGAGAGGGTGCACATGAATCACCCATAGGTGAAGTAATCCAGAGAAGAATGACAAGAGGCCAATTAGCTAAGGAAAAAGGCAAAGCAGTGGTGACTGAAGACAGCTCGGTTTCAAAGGGAAGTCTTAACGACATATTGCAGGCAATTGATATTGAAGAGTCTCCCCTGGTTCAAGCAGATGTGATAGAGTCAGGAAAAGACAAGGCTAAGAGAAATAAAACCTCGAAAAAGCTCAAGTTCGATGATCCGGTTGATAAATTTGTCTTTAATCCAAGAAGACCCATAACAAGGAATTTCAAACACATACAAGAGATACTTCCAGGAGCAGATGAAACAGAGGAGATAACACAGTCTCATGAAGGAAAAGATAAAGGTAAAGCAGTTACCCTTCAGGAAGAAGATAGTGTTGAAGAGTTGAAAAGAAAGTTGGAATTGGCAAACTTTGAAATTGCTAGACTGAAGAAAGCCTCTAGAAAACATGCAATCAAGGAAGCTTATTTTAACCAAATGCAAGCTCAGTGGGAGGACAAAACATTTCAAATACCTGAGGTGGTCGACTGTAATGTTCAATTCCGTAGATGGACTGTCCTTGCAATAAAGGAAGCACAATTCATCAGAAAGGTCAATACAAAGCTGAGAGCTGGGATCAGAGTCATGAAGAAGCAAATTGAGGACTTAAAGATGCAGTTAGGCCAACAGAAAGAATCTCCTTAAGGAAGTCACACATCAAATAAGGTTATGTTCCAAATTTTGATGGTTTTTTCTTGTTATAATTTTTCTTGAAGAATCATACATTTCCACTCAGTTTTGAAAAGCTTTGGAGCAGTTGAAAAAAATGTTTGAATATAAAGAAGCTCAAGATAGCAAATTTTTGGTATTAAGCTGTGTTTTGGTGATTACATAGCAGTTTCGTAGCGCGCTACGAAACTGCTGAAGATGATGCCTAACGCACAGCAGTTTCATAGCGCGCTACGAAACTGTTGTAGCTACATAATTAAAACTCAGTCAACCAATTTTGAGGGACCGAGGGGAAATTTTTGAAAAAGGAATCTCTTCAAAGGATCATGTAATAGGTGTCAACATTCAACAAGGGAAGAAACAGGGGGAAGAAACATGTATTCGAACTCTAAACTTTTTGTTATCAAGTGATCAGAGTTACTATAGTTCATGATATGTCAGACAGTTTGGAGGAGGTCTTGTCTTCACACATGGAAAAAGTCAACAACACATCAAGGACGTGGCATTCTAATATATTTTGGTATAATCAAAGAAGAAGGACATGATTCATTAGTTTCGAATATCTTTGAGGAAAACCAAAAGCAGATAAACAGGGGCAGTTTCCTACTTTTCAGGAGCAATGGAGAAGATGTGACATTAAGGACCAGCAGGCAGCTACAAACACCTACTACAGCTAAACTAAAAGAGACCACTTGTCAAAGAACGAGAATTGGTTGTAATTAATGCTATTATTAGCATGATATGGAGTTAGACTCCTATTTGCCTTAGATCTCTAAAAAGTCTAGTTAGCAGTTTGTTACATTTAATAGGTAGTTAAAGTGTGAATAGGTGTCATAAGAAGTAGAATTCGAGTTCTCCTCATGTTGGTGGAGGAATCTCAACCTTGTAAAAGAATTCTATATATAGGAGAGAGGGAAATGTACCGAGGGTTGGAAATTTATTGAAAAAAGCTCTGATATTTGGCTTTACGAAAAGACTCTGTTTTAGTAATACAAGATTGGCTTTGCTTCTCAGGACTCAGGAGGGATTCGATGTTCAGAATGTGTTGTATTGTTCTTTTCCCAATATTTGCAGTGGTATGAATGTGTAATCACTTAGAACTCACTCATCGTGCTCTAATTTTCTGTATACATTCATAGATTGTGTGGTCCTATATGTTTCTGGTATGTTCTAAATGTGTTGAATCCTGAATGCCCTGACTTCTATGTAAGGTTGATACCATTGTTATACTGAAATGATGTTGACTCCATAAGTCCAATGGATAGTTTCTAATTGTGTTTCCACCACTCATATTTTTACATTCGTTTCACAAGAGTTAGCCATCTTAATCATAATCAAAAACACTAATCCTTTGAGAGAGGTCCCTCTGGTTGAAGCCTCAACCTAAAGTAGGTTTGAAATAGTTACTTGAGGTCTTCCTGATATGCAGCCTTCCAGGGTCAGATTTTGAGATAACACACTGTAGTGTTAAAAGTAAAATTTATAGCCAATTAATTAATGTAATGTAACTACTAATAAATAATAATTATTGTTTATTTATAAATGACACATTGATTATATGATTATTAATCTTATATATTTATTTATTTATGTAAATAAAATTGATAAAAATTATAAATTACATGTATATTGTTTGTACTTGTCATTTCCCTGCCTTATATGGATGTTGGCTTTTCAAAAAATTGGATGTTTTGTATCCACATCCGAATCTAAATCTTGGTAACATAGCTTAGAACACTTTAAACCAAATCTGGAATTTACTTTTAGTAACCATGTTACACGTGACTTGCTTGATACATCTCTTTGGTGGTGAATTTGCTAGATATTTAGGTTGCCTTAGACTTGATTGCGTCTTGCCTTAGGAGTCCTAAGTCCTACTAGGGAAACCTCTCTTGTGTTGGATTTCCTTCACTAAAACAAGGGAAGTTGTTGCTAAGTCGATAATGGTAATGCTTTCGATGGTCCGTTAAATATTGAGGTGCTAGTTTTTGTGATAACAGATTACAACACTTTTGTATCTGGATCTATACGAACACACTATCCTCTTCCATTGATCCATCACTTGGCACATTTATTTAAAGGCTTTGCACTGAGGTGCTAGTTTTTGTGATAACAGATTACAACAATTTTGTATGTGGATCTATACGAATACACTATCCTCTTCCATTGATCCATCACTTGGCACATTTATTGAGGGTGGTTATGCATCAAATTATTAACTTATGGAGACTTTGGGAGGTTATCCTGGTTGTTGGGTTATTTTTAGCATGCTACTAACACTTGATTGCTAGTCTAGAGGAGTGCATCCTAGAAGAAGGGTCCACACATCGTTCTCGTTGTTTATTTGTGCTTAAACAGCTATATTTGTAGGAGGCATCCCACTTGGAGAGCGTGGCATGTAGCATTCCCTCTTGGAATCTAGCATTATTTTACTATTTGTTTGACTTGTGACTTAGATGATAGAACATAAAATTTGTTTCTAAATTCCTGGAAGAGATCATGGACCTAGGTTTGGATATTTTGAGCTTCTTCTCTATATAAGAGAGGCTCCTCCTATTGTTTATGGTGGTTGAAATTTTGGAGAATTCCTAGAGACCATTGTTCAGAATTTTATTGGAGCTTGATGCATATCTTTCGAACCTAATTTCTGAATACAAATGTTCAACTTTTTTGCATCAAGTGTGTTCCAAAGAGCTGTAATCCATATAATTCTGTTCTGTGATTAGAAGAATTTTGATTGTGGTTCATTACCCCTTTATGTTCATTGTGTCTATTACTGGAAAATGCTGTTATGTATCTTCTTTCTGAATCTTGTAATGGATACTCTCTTTGACATTTCTGGAGGTCTTTCTTGATTTGGATTCCTCTAAAGAAATTTGTGTGTTAGCAGCCAGCAAGCTATGTTTGCTGTCAGTTCTTCATTTCAGTTATATGCTGTCATATCGTCATAAGAAAATAACATTTGTTGGCTGCCTTATAGATTCCATATCCTCAACAGTACTTTAGGCACCAATCCTACTTTAGATTTGTCTTCCTAAACCAGGAAACTATTCCTTGTGATTATCCTTTTGTTGACTTAGGGTTTCGTAAGAACACCACCCTTTTGCAGGAGGAGGGCCAGCCAAAAGTGTTTGAAGGAGCTACCATTGTGACATTAGGTAGCCCTTCTTTGGTGCCCCTAGGGTCTTGTTCTTTATGCATGTCATCTTAAGAAGTAAGGGTTTGGGAGGTAACAGGTGGAAAGTTGAATAGTATTTCTTCAAATGAATGTAGAGATTAAGGGGTAGGAGTATTCTCTTCATTTGACAAAACATTAGAAGTTGGGGCAAAGACTGTAGAGAGTAGCACTTCCTAATTATAAATTGCATAAACAGGGGCATGAATCATGAATCCTAATGCTCCTTATTGAGCATCTATGTTACTGGATCCACCTATGGATGATTCAGGATCTGCATTTCCACAGATATGGAGTTGGGTCCCTGTTTTCACAGATCCAGATCTGGATCTGCTCCAGGATTCCTTTCCAGTTTGGATGTGGCAGAGGACCATAACTTTTGCCTATAACATAGCCCCACTGCACGTCTTAAAACACAAATAATCCGAGTTTTTCATGACAGCCTGCATTTTTGAGTTTCTGAGAGCAATTTGGAGCAAAATACTTTTGAAGATCTGAATTTTATTTTTTTCTGGTTCATGGCTTTTATTTTTTTGATGAAATATAATCATGTATAGCTATATATTTATTTAATATATGCCATTTCCCCATGTCCAGATCCTAGCTTTCTAAAAGTCCTGGGGAATCCATATTCATTTCCATGCAGCTTAATTGAATGGATAACTTTGATTCGGTAATATTGTGGGTGAGCATGAACTAATGAAGTTTTGTAATCAACGTGGATAAGTATAGTTTGAAAATAAGGCAAAAATTTATTATCTCTAGAACATAAATCTGCAATGTTTCTACTCAAGAACATGAGTTTTGGAATAGGCTAGATGTCAAACGTTCTTGTATTGTTTTAACTGAATTGTTTTATTGAAGGAAAAATGTATTGTTTTAATTGAATTGATTTTGAAGGAAGTTTTGAATGCATAATGTCAGTAATTACTCTTGCAAGTTTCAAATATACATTCCAGAGTTTCTAAAATCTTCTGCTAAAATTCTCATTGAAGATAGTAAGATTGACTACTTCTGTATCCCTTGTTTTGCAGGCTGAGACAGATTCTGTCAGCAAGTTTCTTCGTGATAATAAGATTCATGCAAATGTTAGGATTTCAGTCATTGCTTGATTTATTTTCATTGATTTCTGGTCGTAAAGAAGCTCCAGTCTTAAGTGTCTCTAAATGCATGTCAACTGATATTGTATTACATGCAGAGCTATCATAGTGGCTTACCTGCAAAGGATCGAACGAAAACTCATGACATGTTTTGCTCTAACAAGCTTCGTGTGGTAAGCTAATTCAAATGCTGCTCATCGGTGGATTTGGGAGGTGTCCTCACCTTGGTTGGGGTTGTTACTTGTGACACATGTGGTTTCTAGTTTATTTATAGAGGCAAAAATGTTATCTGCAATTCCCAGTTGAGTTGTTTTCTTATTAACAAATTTTTTTGACCATTGATATTCATGCCCCATGGTCGGTTTTTTATTTTTTAGTGTTTACTATAGATTTGATTGCCGGTATCAGTTTGTAAAGTAGCATTTCAATTAGTTGTGTTAATATGGCTCCATTTAAATGTTTAAACATGTTTGCTTCTGCTGTGGTTGAAGGTGGTTGCAACTGTAGCGTTTGGTATGGGCTTTGACAAGAGCGACGTGGAAGCTGTATGTAACCATTAATATTGTGGAGTTGATAACTAAAATTGGTCTATAAATTTCATTTAGCATGTTCGTTGGTGAATGTTAAAAACCATTGCCAATTGTACTTCACATATTAACACATTGGCGAAGTTTTAAATGTTTGATATTACTTATTGGCTTGTTGCAATGGCAGATGTTCTCTTTGTGTCCATAACTGGTGCTTTCCATGTTTAGTGATAGGGTTCTGATTTTGTGTGTGACAGGTGATTCATTATAGTTTGCCTGGAAGTTTGGAGCATTATGTTCAGGTCAGTGTTAGTTTTTATTTCATTAACTAAGAAAGCTAATTTTCTTCTGTAATTCTTTAAGTGACTCAAACCTTAGATTGTTGGTGTAGGAGACAGGCCGTGCAGGTTGAGATGGCAGGTTGGCTTATTGCCATTTGTTTTTGGATGAAATCACTTGTTTCAAAATTCTGAGTCTTTCTTACAGGTGTGTTTTCTATTTCTTTAGGATCTGAATTGTGTGTGTATAGGAAATTACAGTCCTTTCCTAGCCAAAATGATAGATGGAGCTTTACTTGTAATTTTTTGCATCAGCAGTGATGGTGCAGATGAGTATGCAGTGAACAAGTTCTTGTGTGAGTTATTTATACCCTACAAGGATACACCCACACATATTTACTCCTTAAACATTTCATCTGCATCCAGGAGATTTGATCTTAAAGAGGAGGTATGAAATGCATGTTAAGTTCTCATCCTATTTAATTTTGACAGCGAGACTTGACTATTCATGTTTGTTCAGGCTGAATTTCTCTTATCTTTATATGTTTATTAAATATTTATTTTTTAAGCGGTGACCATTCATGAACAACTCATATAACTGTAAGTTCTATGTTTTTCATGTTTTAATTTTACTGAAACTATAATTCTTGGCCAAATGTTAGGCATGCTCTCGTAAACATAGGTTTAGAGTTTGCACACATGCTCCTCAGAGATGAACCAAATGTGATTGTGCTATTCATTGAGCAACATCAATATACCAGGCTCTGTCATCTTGTAACAACCCTGTCCAAAATGCCATTTTTGTGTCACATTTTGAAGAGCATTTCAACCTTTTCTTCCAAACCTTTTGTTAAATCCAGAACCTAACTCTCAATCCAATCTAATTTTATTTTCATTTACAGTGAAATATACATTCGATTAGCATTAGCATTGGGTTTTTGATTTCCATAGGGAAATTGTTTCAATAATAACGTGCAAGCAAATCCACTATACTTATTTCAACCCAATAATTTATTAGATTACCATCCAAATATTCATGTGAGAATGAAATCCATTTTTGTTGGCTTTTTAATGTCCTCTCTAAATTGATGGGTTAGTGAAGGTCAAAATAGCCTATCCAGCCCCGTAGGCTATAGTCTTGATAAAGGGATAGAAACCCAATTGTTCCTATGTTGGGGCAACATTGGGCAAAAGTTGGGTTGGCTGGGGCAAAAAAATCCAAAATTGAGGGTTGCACCCACAACTCCTCTGATTTTGGAAGCCATGGAAAAATGTATAAATAGAGAAGAGTTGTGATCAAATGGGCATCATCAATTGTGGATCAAATCTTCTATTTTCTTGAGCTGGAGCTATGAGGGTTTTAATACCCCTTCTCTGTTGAAGAATGTAACTAGTGTTAGTTTTCATAATTGTACATGAGTCATAATGAAATGTATTTATCAAAAGAAAGAAAAATTAATTTTATTATTAAATAAATTGACTTATTAAAGCATGGGTTTCATGCTTGGGTCAATTTTTTTTTAGGTCAAAGCCTCCATTGAAGGCTTCTAGGGTTTATGTCAAGTGTCCTTGTCCACGACATATTGTAAAGAACCTTTCTTGGGATTTATTTGTCAAAGAAGAAATTTATTTTATTGTAAAATAGGTCAATTAGGTCTCCTCCAACAAGTCAGCCTCAAGAAAGGATGAGTCAGCCTCAACAAGGGAACTCAACCTCACAAACTCACTATATATTGGAGAAACTCGACTCATTTGGTAGCACATCTCACACAAGTTCGAATTGCAATAGCTGGGAGCAAAAAAATAAGTGTGAAGTTCAAGAAGGAAGCTGGAATTGAAGTTTTTGGGTCTCTCTCTCTCTCATGTGCAACGAAATTCTGAAACTACAATGAAGTTGGGAAACTACATCGAAACTGTGAAGCTGAATCAAAGTTGTGAAGTTGCATCAAGGTTGAAGTTGTGAAGCTGCTGCATCAAGGTTGAAGCTGTGAAGTTGCATCAAGGTCGAAGTTGTGAAGCTGCTAGGTTGAAGCTATTGAAATTGCTAGATCGAAACTGTAGTCCTGAAGCTGGGTCGAAGTTCTGTTGCTGGGAAGCCAAAATTTTTGGATTGTTTTTAGGTTGAATCTACTAGATAAGAAGAGACTACTAAAACATCTTGGAAGGATGACTTGGTGGAGGAGGAAGGCCTGTTGGTCTAGGTTCTTGGTCTATCTCATTTGAATTACTAAAGGAAGAGTTCTTGTTTGGGTTTTCCCCTCTATAGGGGTTTTGCCTTGGCTATGCACCTACATATAGTGTCCTTGATCTTCGTGTTTTGGTTTTGGTAATTGCTTGATGAACTAAGATAAAAGAAGAACATAAGAAAAACAATAATAACTCAAATAAATCACAAGTAATTATCAAAAAGAGAAAATCTTTCTGTCTTTCTAATTTTCCAACATGGTATCAAAGCTAAGGTGAAGAAGAAGGAAAAAGGAAGCCTAAAGATCTATTGAAGAAAAGAAGATTGAAGGAAGGTCATCAAGGAAAAGGACTATATAAGAAGAATCTACTATCAACAAGAACTATGCCTGACTCAATGAAGGGAGAAAACAAACTATAAGGAGCCTCCAACTACAGTGCCTGGAAAAAGAGGATAGATCTCATCCTCGAAAAGAATAAAGTTTTGGATCTTGCTCTAGGAAGAATCAAGAAGCCTACAAATGAAGCAAAGAAAGCAAAGTTCAAAGAAACTGAGATCTTGGCAATTAACCTAATAGTGGATGGAGTAAAGGACAACCTCATTTTGTACATATGCAACATAGATTCCGCTCAAGAAATGTATGAAGCTCTATCCAAATTATTCACAATCAAGAACATTGGTCAAATAGCAAGCCTCAAGATTGAATTAAGAACTATCAAGATTACAAAAGATGATATTGTGGCATCCTTCTTTATAAGGATATCTAGAATTAGAGATGAACTTAAAGCAATAGATGAAATTGTACCAGAAAAGGAGCTCATAATTATTGCTCTTGTAGGTGTTCTTAAATCTTGTAGTGCATTTGCATTAGGAATCAACAGTTGGAAGTATTCTCCAACATTCAAACAAATGTGAAATGCATGCAGTCAAGAAGAAGCCAGAATATCGTTAGTAAACAACAACGAGGATGAAGAAGAGAACATCTCAAATGCTTATTCTGTTCATCACAAGAAGAAGGGAACCTTCAAGAAGTTTAAAGGACCAAAGAAGAAAGTAGACCTGTCAAAGATTAAATGCTACAATTGTCATAAGATGGGTCATTACAAGAATCTTTGTCCGAAGAATCCAAGGAATAAAAGGAGAGATAGGGATCAAGCAAATATTGCTGATGAAGCACCACCTAAGAAGAGCAAGATTGAAGAATCAGAAGACAAGGACTAATACTACTAAATCCTCTCTCTCTTATCCCTCTTTGTTTTCTGTTTAAGTTATGAATTGTTTTCCTTTATGTTTTGATTTCTAGAACTTGTAGGTCTAACATGTATTGTTAGAACACATTTTATCTTGATAAGTTGTAGGTTTCCCTCAAGTTTGGATTAAAAGGGAGCCTCCACCATTTTACCAAAAGATTTTTCATGTTGGGAAAGCTTGTTGAATACTCAAGGGTTATGGAGGAGACTTCAAAGGATAGACTTGAAGCATGGGAGAAGTTTTGCCCTTCAAGAATTGATGTCATACAAGGTCCGTTAAGGACCAACTCGAGGTATGTCTTAAACTATAAGCTTTGTTATAAAGTTCTCTTCATGCAAAAGGTATGGTCATTGTTTCTTTTAAAATTTGCTTTACATTACTAACATCGTTATGTCCAGCGTTTTGAATCATGAAGATTCTTGTTAGGGTGATTAATCATTAGATTGAATCTACCTTCATTATATTATCATTCTTATGGAACCCTAAAAAGCTTCACTGTAAAACCCTAACCTAAGGGCATGTCGATGCTAATATGGAAACCCTAATCTACTTAGGGTTGTGGATGAAATCTAGAATTCCTATTCTTTTGATGTTTTGGTATTGTTATAGAAAAGATAGCCCTTTAGGGTTTATTGTTAATGTCTAAGTTATGTATTGAAACCCTAGATCTTTAAGGTTTGGTAAATTAGGGTTTATAAGCAAAACCCTTGTACTAGCTAAAATAAGATCCTAGGAATGAAACCCTAGATGTGTTTTCCTCTGATCAGAACCCTAGCCCGAATGAAATTGTTGTATACCTAACTCCGATGTATTAATGTTTTTTTACCTAGTAGACATGGATATTGATATGAAATGCCAATGCATGAGATCCTAGATATGTATATGCTAGTATGCTAACCTAATTGTTGATATTTTATGAACTATAGGCTTTGTAACAAAGCCCTAGTAGAGATTGAAGGCAACTCTCTCCCTTTGCGTTAGCCCTTCTGGCTTTGCGTCAAGGTTGCGTGGGCCCAAACTGGCCAAACGTCAGCTCTCCTGGTTACTGCACTGCCTCCATAAGCTTCTCTCCACCTCTCTGTCTGTATTCTCGAACTATCACTGCCCCTCAGCTAAAAGATCTCCCCAATCGATTTCCCTCCTGAGAACTTCTCACCTCAGAAAATTGATTTCCTCAATCTCTCTGTGTGTATTCTCCAACTGACCCCAAGCCTTCCTTTATACTTTTCCTATTGAAAAATCAACAATCGTGATCTAATCTCTAATCAACGACTAAGATTAAATTAGACTTGATCCCTTGTCTCTTGGAAGCTTCTCACCCATATTTACATTAATACCCATTAATATTTTAATTTTCTGAAGTTTAGACTTAGGAACTCCATTAAAAATATTAATTATTTTAATAAAATACAATCTGGGTGGAATTTCACCAAACAATTTCTGGGTCTTGGAGATCTCATGTGTTCTAGCCCCTCCATAAAATTTCGGAATAGAGCACATTCGATGCTACCCAAAAATCAACACTTCCTCTTAGCGAGGAATGTGCTCTAGCAATACTTCCCTACATAAGTATCACACTGATCCACGACATCGGTCCTCTGCGTTGCTGATGCTTGATATGCTGCCCTTCATCCACTGCGCTGTTGCAATCTGTACTGCTGCCCATCACACTGCCACTGTCACTGCTGCATCTTATTACAACTCCCTCTCAATATGCTACATCATGCTGCCCATAGCACTGCCACTGTTAACTATTGCACTGCAACTTAGTTGCTAAGAAGTAAGCAACTGAAAAGCCACCCAAACGCTGACATGCTGGTAAGCTTGGATACCCTTAACGTTGAAGCTACCTCTGCTACTAATCTGTGCTGACCCTTTGATGCTACTGCGCTCCTGTTATATCTCCTCTGTGCCATTCGCATTGTTGCAACACTCCACTGTGCTGCTTCAGACTTTGGCACACTAGCTCTACCACTGTTGCTCCATCATCCCACACACCAGCTGACTCTCGTCATTTTGCTAATGTCATTAAGGGCTTTCGTAGCCATATGTGATCCAAGGGTTTGGGCACCTCAAGGATCATGCCCTTTACTGTAGTCCCCCGACTTCAACTCAATATCGCGCCCTCTTTTCTAGAGGTGCATGAGCACTCATGGCACAATCCTCATCATCGTCCTCTTTGTCATCTTGCGTTGGAGCAACCTTTGAGTCAGACTTCTCTTCTTTGCCCTTCTTCCGAGGACACTGTGTGGCGAAATGACCCATTTCTCCACATTTGAAGCATCTACCTTTGGATATGTCCTTTTTCTTCCTCTTCTGCTGCCCTTGCTGTCCCGCTGATGCGAGAGCTACATCCTCTTCTTCCTCCTTCTTGACTCTAATCCCTTTGCTGTTTCTTACCGCCTTGGTCAATCGTCTAATCTCTTCCCGTCGAAGATCTGCCCACATCTCGTCCCAACTAGGAAGAGAATCCATGCCCAAGATGCTTTGGACAAAGGTTTCCTAGTCTTCAGTGACTACATTCAAGGCAGTCTTGACCATAAATTCAGGATCTGGTGTAGTCCCTACAGAAGTTAGCTGGTCATGGATCCCTTGCAACCCGAGAAGGAAGGGATCAATTTCTTCTCCCTTCTGCATCTAAAACTGTCTCAACTGACTCTCAAGCAACAACTTCCGTTGAACAGAATTTCCCTCATACAAAGTGGTCAAGGCCTCCCACATTTCCCTTGCTGTGTCTTTCTCAGCAATATGTGGTATCACATGATCTTTAACCCTGTCCAAGATCATACACTTTGCTTTAGCCTGAGCCTCCTCGTACTTCTTGAGAGGGTCAACATCAACCGGAACAACAACAGTCTTCAAGGTATAATCATTGATGTGATTTTTATCCAAAACTACGAGGATCCTGGCCTTCTAGATGACGAAGTTGGATGCTCCATCCAACCTGTCCTGATCCCTTAGTCCGTTAACAACCATCTCGGCTCAAATGAGTGTTGAACTTGGTCTCGTCTCCCTCTTTCGTTGCTGCCCCAACAAAACTTGGATCTGGATTTCTTTGGCGCTAGAAGTCCTCTAAGGAGCAGGCTCCCTTTGAATTTCGATTTCCTTCACGAAAATCCTTTTGCCAACCACTGTCGAACCACCCCTCTCTGATCTGTCTTTGTTGTTGCTCAGCACTGGATCTAGATTTCTTGGCAAGAAGTCTTTTGAGGAACTGATTCCCTCTATTTCTGCCCCACTAGGTAATGTTCTACACCAACAGAATCAACACCCCACCAGCAACTCCAAATGAAATCTGCGCTGCACCTCTAGCCTTGGCAATCGGAAAAAGAGACTAAACAGTCTTTGCGCTAGCCTAGTAATCACTTCGCTGCCCTCTACAGCAACATCACCCAATCAGGCTGACGCAGGCTCTGTGTGAGCCTCCCTTGGTGATTGCGTCACCCCTCCTCTGTTCTCTCGGCCAGAAACTGCACTATCTCTCGGGATAGCTGCCTTCGCACAAAGATTTTCTTCTGTTCTTTTGCTGATGGCTTCAATCTTCTTTGATCTACAATTGCTTTGATACCATGTGAAAATTTCTGAATCTAACAAACCAGAAATCCTACTGCACTAAACTGACTTGCATTACCTACTTGTGTTTTTCATTTAACTAGTTATTTTCAGAAATATTCAGAAAATATTAATGCAAATACACTGCAGCCTACACCAATATACATAACAAGTACTGAAAAATAAATGAGACAACCATGCAAAAGACACACTTATCTTTTGGACAAAACGTCCCTGGAAAAACCGAATGTGGGAAAACCGGTGCAGCAGATTTGATGGTTTTCTATTATTAAGCAGAAGTTCTAAATACAAATGTTGGTTGCCCTCTTGGCAAACTAGTGACAGAGAAATACAATGGTGGAGAAATCTGAGTGAGTTTTACCTCACTTCACCTAGTAGATTCCGGCAGCAAAACTGGTTGGCCCCAGCTACATCTATGCTGCCCCTTCGCATTAACTGTGTGGGCCTGCGTGGAGCTCTATGAGGCTCTGCTTCAGCTCTTCTACATACTGCGTCAACTTTCCCCTGCTGTTTCGACAGTTTCTGGCAGTTCCGACACTTTGCGTGGAAAGCAACTCTCTCCCTCTGCGCTGGCCCTTCTAGCTCTGCGTCAAGGCTGTGTGGGCCCAGACTGGCCCAACGTTAGCTCTCCTGGCTACTGCGCTACCTCCACAAGCTTCTCTTCGCTTCTCTGTTTGTATTCCCGAACTATCACTGCCCCTCAGCTGCAAGATCTCCCTAATTGATTTTCCTCCTGAGAACTTCTTACCTCAGAAAATCGATTTGTTTTCAATCTCTCTGTGTATATTCTCCAACTGACCCCAAGCCTTCCTTTATACTTTTCTTGTTGAGATCAATGGCTGTGATCTAATCTCTAATCAACGACTAAGATTAAATTAGACTTGATCCTCATCTCTTAGAAGCTTCTCACCCATATTTACATTAATACCCATTAATATTTTAATTTTCCTAAGTTTAGACTTAGGAACCCCATTAAAAATATTAATTATTTTAATAAAATACAATTTGGGTGGAATTCACCAAACAATTTCTGGGTCTTGGAGATCTCATGTGCTCTAGCCCCTCCACAAAATTTCGGAGCTAGAGCACATTTGATGGTACCCAAAAATCAATATAGTTGAGAAGAGATCTGACCATCCTAAATTAATCTTATGTTGAACTTTGAAATTATTTGATAGTTGGGATAAATTGTTATAGTAAGACTAGATTGTGCAAACATGAGTCTCCTTCAGAACAAAAGTCTATTGTTTCTGTTATGAGTGGTACAAATACGTAGACTGATTGAGATGACTACTTTTGTGATTTGGATGTCGACAAGGGGTTCTTGTGATTTGATTTTCCCCTATCATGCGTCTAGCAATTTCCTGATTTACTTCAGGTACTGATGTTGTTGAATTGTTTACAAAATCTTCACTTGAAATTTTCATCATCTAAACTGCAACATATGAATATGTTTTTCCTTCCACTAGTTTGTCATCTTCTTGAGTTGTGATATTGATTGGATCAGTATTTGTTCCATTTTCTTCAACTTGGATTGTTACGTTTGAAGACTTTGATGCTTCTTTCGTGATAAGTTCTTGTAATTTGTTCTTCAATGATTTCTTATCATTTTTAAGTTTCTTAATTTGAGTGAGTAGACTTTGATTATGATTTATGAGACGTAATAGTTTCCCTGTTTTTGATTTATCAGCCTTATTCTTAGTGTTTTCATGTTCAAGCTTTTCATTTTTTAAATCTCTAATTTGTTCTATTAACCATTGATTAAGGGTTTTAAGCACAAATTTTATTCTTAATTTTCCAATAGATTCTCATTGAATTTCTTCTTGAGACATTCGTTTTCTTCTTATTGTTGGTCAAAGTTGTCATTGATGTCAATATAAGCATTGTTGAAGATGGGAAAACCCTAACCCTAAATGCAAAATGCAATATGCATAAAACCCTAAGAGCAAGCCCTAGGTTGAGCATTGATTGAAAACCCTATGCATAATGATCTAACCCTAGCTTGCAAGAAGATGAAAACCCTAGTGCATGCCTTAATCATCCAAGTGAATTTATGGCAAACCCTAGTTGTTGGAATGCGATGATGCCCTAGTCTAATGCAAGAAGTCCTACTATGTGATGCCATAAAAGACCTTAGCAATAATGCCTTAATCCTAACCTAATAAGACCTAAAGTCCTGAATCTAAGGACTACCATAAAAACGCTAAGACTGTCACAAAAGAAAATATTTTTTTGACATTTGAAGACATCATCTTAATGTGGCTCTTACACTAGCTTGTAGAGGAAGTCAAGAGCTTTCCAACGAGTATAAACTTGCCTTCAAACTCCTTCTAACTTGGGGAGAAAATGAATTTTTAAGTCTGCAAAATATTAACTATATGCTAGCCGACTTGAGTAGGCCGAGTCCAATTTGAACCAACATGTCTCTTCCCATAGACTCCAACAACTATAAATATAACCTGAACTCGTCCATTTCAGCGAAAAGGAATTTCTGTCAAATACAGTGAGATAAATCTGGGATCTGAGAAGCAGAACTCGTGAATCAAAGAGGCAAACAAAGATTGTTGTATTGGGTGAAACAAAGATTGTTCTATTGGGAAAACTTTGCATTAGTTCTTGGCATTTTTTATTTGGATAATGGGCTATTTTGTGAAGAATTAGTCAACCTCAGTTGCAGACATTTTTTATTTGGATAATGGGCTATTTTATGAAGAATTAGTCAACCTCAGTTGCAGACAAAGTATACTCCATAAACTTCAGAAGTATGGCACACAAACATAGAAAATTTGACCTAGTAAAGGCCTCAGCCATGTGAACAAGTACTTCGACTCTGTGGATGACTTCTATTATAAGCTTGTGGGTCAGAGACTTACTTGCGTAGACTTCTGACCTATTTGGAGACACATTTGTTGCAGACCTGTGGGAAGGTTATTGACCCTTTTTTTGGCCTCTGACTATGGCAATTTTTTTCAGACCTGTGGCTAAGTTCTCTTAAGAAAGAACAAGGAAATTACAATGGCTGGAAGGTGAATTAACACATAATTGAAGATATTATATTGTGACTTTAATAGCAACAGCAAACCCAAATCACAGTAGGTCAAAAATCTCAGTCCAAGTTATGCTCAGAACTGTCGTTTTTTAAGTGTGATGCCAAATTTCTAAAAATACTTGGAGAAAAATCATTTTGGAGAATTTAATTCAGACTGGAAGAGATCTTGAACTTTAGCTAGAGCAGATATCCTTGAAGACTTGGTGAAACATTGTTTAAGATCAACTGAACTATTGTGAAGACTTGTTGAAGGAGCTTGTTAAGGATTTGGTGTTCAGACCTATTGAAGGCACTTGTAGAAGCAGATCGTGGAGACATTCTTGAAGACATTGGTTGACATTGTAATGCATGACTGAAGCCCTAATGGAATAGCCTTGAAGAAGACCGATTGTGTATCATGAGGAATTTGGGAGACACCTTTTGCAGTGGACAAAGTTGTCATTGATAAGCTAAGTGTATTCAAGATCAATTGAGGACATTTGTTGAAGATATTGTCAAGGCTTGTTGCATAAGACATAGGAAGCCTTGAGGAACTATTTGTAACTATATTGAAGAACTTGAAGTAGAATGAAAGCATGGTGCCTCATAAAAACAAGGTTGGAGCCTTGTGAAAGATAGGGTTGGAGCCTTGCAAAGACCAGGTTGGAGCCCAACATATTGAAGATTGGTGTCTTCATCTAAGAGTTGAAGCCTTGCAATTTTTCTTAGTTGATTTGGTTTTGGGATTGGTGTCCTTAGGATTGGAGCCCTAGAACAAATTGTTGTACAAGTTGGAGCTTGTGATTTGTTGTAAAGAGAATTGGAGTCCTCGCCAATTTCTTATTAATAAAATTATTTTCTTGTTATTGTTCATTTGTGTTTTACTAAGTGATCTTAACTTGTAAGGTAACAATTGTAAAAGAAACACTGATTTGCCCCCCCAGTAGTATTTCCAACAATTGGTATTAGAGCCAGTACCTTCATTGACAAACTAAAAGCTGGAAGGTAGATCCTTAGAACACAACTGGCAAGATCAAGGAAGAAATGCTCCAAACTATCTGAAGATGTCTCTTCCTCAGTCAAGAATTCAGATGAAAACCAGATTGACAAAGCCCGTATGTTGAATGTAACAAATTTTGAAGTATGGAAGGGTAGAATGATATTCTTTTTGATGGCTCAAGGTTTTGAAGTTTGGGAATCAGTGATTACTGGAAGAACGATGGAAGAAGAGTCTGAGGAACATAATAAAATATCGATAAAGGCAATCTTGAATGGCTTACCAGATCCTTTAAAAGTCAAAATGAAGAAATGTTAATCAGCAACAGAGCTTTGGGAGAATCTTCAAGATCTTCATTCAAAAGGACTTTTGCTCATAACATCAAATGAGGAAAGCCAAGAGCACAAGGATGATTCATAACCAAAGGAGATAGCTGAAGGCAAAGTTGAAGACACCAAGAGCAATGGAGACCTAGAAGATGGAGAAAACTTTAAAGAAGACCTCAAGGGGAAACTTGTAGCTACCCTAGAAGAAATAAAAAAGCTAAAGAAATAAAATGAGGAGCTGAATCATGATCTCAACAAGTCAAAAGAAGAAGTTGAAGAGTTAAAAGTTGAAGAGGAAGAAAGATCTAAAGAAATCTCAAGGAATTGCATCAAATGGAGAAGATCCAAAATGAAAAAGTAACCTACTTGACAAACCAACTAAAGCAAGCAAAGAAAAGGGAAAGCAATTTGACAAACCATCTTGATCTAAGATCTAAGGAATTGAACAAAGTTGAAGCAAAAATTTATCAATATAAAGAAGAGATTTCCTCTCTCAAAACTCAGCTAGAAGAAGCAAAGAAGCAAGCACAAGGAACTTAAATAGTGATGGAAGGTTTGGCCCTCTTGGAAGGACAAGTTGGTGAAGCAGAAAAGGAAAGGGGTGCCATGGCATACCAACTTGAAGAAAAGGATGAAGAGATCTCCAAATTAAAATCAGATGTCACCTCTCTCAAGGCCCTATCATGTGAATCAACAAGGATGAAGGAAGAAACGGAGAACCAACTAACAAAGAAGGATGAAGAATGCATGAAGATGAAAAAATAAGTTGATGACATAAGGAAAGAAGTTGATCAACTAAACAAGAGTCTAATGAGTTCAAAAACCTTGGATGACATCTAAGTCATCAAAGATCCCCCCTTGATAGATCATGTCTTGGTTATGCAGGTGAACCCTCAAGCAAAAATGATGCAAACCCCAATGTATCAAACAACAAGGATGTGGAAAAACTTGGAAGAAATATTGATGCCACCAGTTCCAAAATGATCTTAAAGGAAACCCTACTCAAAGAAGGAATGCAAAAGGTGTCAAGAATGTAAGAAGCAATGGATATTATCAAAGGATATAAAGGCAAAGAGATTTGAGAAAACATCAAGGCAAGCTCCATCGTCCAGGCACCAAAGTATATTTTTTGGCTATTGTTACTCTTGCACAACTTTTAGACACATGACAAAGGATTGTGGGGCTTACAACAAGAACAAAAATAATAGGCCTAATCAACCTCCTAAAAGCAACTTTGCAGGAGATTTCATGCCTCCTTATTGATGAACAAGATGGAATGCTTCAAATTCCATAACATTGTACATATGGCTCGTGATTGTAACTTGATTTGGGTTCCTAAACAAGCTAAAACCATGACTACCAAGCAAGAAAAGAAGGCTACACAAGTTTGCAGAAGGAAGCAAACTGAATTAGAAAGTGTCTCAGACACTCAGGGCATCAACTCATTTTGTTGATTTGATGAGTACATCTTTGGCAAATATGAAGTTTTGATGATGAGATTCTGCCAATTTAGAAGAAGACCTTACATATTGTTAGGGTGAGCTTGTGACAATTTGACTATTCTTATAAGATGCTTCCTTGATGAGCTGTGGGAAACCCTTGATAAGTCATTCATGGAAAATCATGCTATGAGCCAAATAGATATATCTCTTGATAGATCATGATCCGAATTTAAACAGGAACGCAACAAAATACAGAGATAACCATAAACACAAAGATGCAGCGGAAACAATACTTCATTTCATTAATGTAAAACATTGAAATATACTTACAAACAGAAATAGAAATAAACCAGCTAGGGCGATGGTAGATTATCTCTGAGAAGAGATGTGGCGGCTACATGCCTCTAAACAGTGTTACAATGTGGCTCGAAGGCCTATTTATTGTTGAGAAACAATGGAAAACCCTTCACATCCCGAAACCTAACCCTAGAAGATGAAACGCCAAGTTGTGGGCCTCGTTTGGGTAAATTGGTACATCAATTTCCTGGGGTCGTAACTTTGGCATACGATCTTCATTTGACGCGTACAATAGCTTGTTAGAAAGATCTATCTAAGCACTACAGCTTTTGGAAGGGCAACATATGGACCATGTTGCCCCCAGATTTCCCAAAAAACGTCGTTTAGGGCCTCAAAACGGCTCCAGAAGTTCACGACCCGAAAAACTGCTAAAAATAGTAAACTGTGCTACAATTTAGGAAACTGAAAAAACTGAAAGAGACAGTTGTGGGAGTCCAAATGGGATAGGTGGGTGGCCACCAACATCCACCTGGATCAGATCATCTCTCAGAAATTGTGTAGAAAATCTTGTTTGACAAATTGGATAAAGACATCATCTACTTCATTCCTTTCCATGAAAGCATGCAAAGGCTTAAGGGGAGCAAGTCCATTGAAGAAAAGCATGATATTTTGTCTCCACCACACAATTGTTGGAGATGTCTTCCACTCTACATAGCAATCTTTCTTGTCTTGGGTTCCATAAGCAAAAAGGAGAGAAAGAGGAGTTTATGCTAGCAAGGGAAGCCGATTGATCACGTGAAGAAACACAAACTAAGACATCTATCCTATACCACATTGCCAGAAGAAGGAAAGCATTATGATAGGGGGAGCAACATGACAAGAATGATAGGGGGATCACTTGATGGAAAAGGCTTTGTCAGGACACCCAATTTGCCGTTGATGTCAAAGGGGGAGAGAATGATGAAAGAGGAGAATATTGCCATCAATGACAAAGAGGGAGATTGTTGGTCAAAGTTGTCATTGATGTCAATATAAGCATTGTTGAAGATGGGAAAACCCTAACCCTAAATGTGAAATGAAATATCAATGAAACCCTAAGAGAAATCCTTAGGTTGAGAATTGATTGAAAACCCTAGGCATAATGATCTAACCCTAGCTTGCAAGAAGATGAAAACCCTAGTGCATGCCTTAATGATATAAGTGCATTTATGACAAACCCTAGTTGTTGGAATGTGATGATGCCCTAAAATACCTTGGCAGTAATGCCCTATTCCTAGCCTAATAAGACCTAAAGTCCTAAATATGAGGACTATCATAAAAACCCTAAGACTGTCACAAAAGAAAATATTTTTTGACATTTGAAGACATCATCTTGATGTGGCTCTTACACCAACTTGTAGAGGAAGTCAAGAGCTTTCCATCCAGTATAAACTTGCCTTCAAACTCCTTCTAACATGGGAGAAAATGATTTTTTAAGTCTGCAAAATATATAACTATCTTCTTGCTGAATTGAGTAGGCCTTGTTCAATCTGAATCGACATGTCTCTTCCAATAGACTCCAGAATTTATAAATATAACCCAAACTCGTCCATTTCAACAAAAAGGAATTTCGGTCAAATATAGTAAGATAAATCTGGGATCTGAGGAGTAGAACTCGTGAATCAAAGAGGCAAACAAAGATTGTTCTATTTCACAAATTGTGCATTAGTTCTTGGCATTTTTGATTTGGATCATGGGCTATTTTGTGAAGAATTAGTCAACCTCAGTTGCAGACAAAGTATACTCCATAAAATTCAGATGTGTGGCACACAAAACATAGAAAATTCAACGTAGTAAAGGCCTGCAATCTTGGCCTTGTGAACCTGCACTTAGGCCCTATGGATGACCTGTATTAGAAGCTTGCGGATGAGAGACTTACTTGTGCAGGCTTTTGACCTAGTTTGAGACACATTTGTTGCAGACCTGTGGGAAGGTTATTGACCTTTTTCTTTGGCCTGTGACTGTGGCAAATTTTTTTTAGACTTGTGGCTAAGTTCTGTCAAGAAACAACAAGAAAATTACAGTGGTTGGAAGGTGAATTAACACATAATTGAAGATATTATATTGTGACTGTAATAGCAGCAACAAACCCAAATCAGAACTGTGGTCTTTTAAGTGTGATCCCAAGTTTCTAAAAAGACTTGAATAATTTAAGGCAGACTTGAAGAGATCTTGAACTTTAGCTAGAGCTAATATCCTTGAAGACTTGGTGAAACATTGTTAAAAATCAGCTGAACCATTGTGAAGACTTGTTGAAGGAGCTTATATAGGATTTGGTGTTCAAACCTATTGAAGACACTTGTAGAAGTAGATCGTGGAGACATTCTTGAAGGCATTGGTTGACCTTGTAATGCATGACTGAAGCCTTAATGGAATAGCCTTGAAGAAGACCGATTGGGTACCATGAGGAGTTTGGGAGACACGTTCTGCAGTGGAAAAAGTTGTCATTGATGAGCTAAGTGTATTCAAAATCAATTGAGGACATTTGTTGAAGATATTGTCAAGGCTTGTTGCAGAAGATATAGGAAGCCTTGAGGAACTATTTGTAACTATCTTGAAGAACTTGAAGTAGATTGAAAAGGTCGGTGCCTCATAAAATCAAGGTTGGAGCTTTGTGAAAGATAGGGTTGGAGCCTCACAAAGACCAGGTTGGAGCCTAGCAGATTGAAGCTTGGTGTCTTCATCTAAGGGCTGGAGCCCTACAATTTTTCTTAGTTGATTTTGTTTTCGGATTGGTGACCTTAGGGTTGGAGCCCTAGAACAAATTGTTGTACAAGTTTGAGCTTGTGATTCATTGTAAAGAGGATTGGAGTCCTCGATAATTTCTTATTAACAAATTATTTATCTTGTTATTGTTCATTTTTTGTTTTATCTAAGTGATCTTAACTGGTTAAGTAACAACCGTGAAAGAAATATTGATTCACTCCCCCTCTCAGTATTTCCAACACTTCTAATTTTTTCTTTGCATTTTTGTACTTTTTCACCTTTGCAAGTAATTTTTGACTATGGTCCCTTAGACACAAAAAATTCCTCATTCTTTTCTTTTGACATGTTTATAACATATCTTCGAGGTATTTATGTTTCTTTTTTGATATCTCAATTTTTTGTTCATGTTTTAAGAGTTCTTCCTCTAATCTTTTCATTCACATCAACTCATTACTTCGACGTTCTTCCGTACTAAATAATTTCCCACATGTTAGACAACATATTTCATAATTTGTATGAATCCACCAATATCCAATTTCTGTTTTACAAAAATAGACGTTTAGTCTAAAATGTTAACTTATATATAAAATTAAATCTTTTGCGCTTTCTTGACTTTTTACAATAACCTTGTAACTTCAATAAAAAGTAATGAATAAAAAGTAATGTCTTACAATTTAAAAATAAATGCCCTCTAACACAACTCCCCAAAATTTTTTGTTAAATATTCTTCCTTCGTCTTACTGAAGGTTTAAATGTGTTACCATATAATATTGTCCTTTTACTTTCACTTGTTGTTTTAAGAAATTAAATAATAAATATTGCCTCTTTACTTATCTCCTTTGTATGATTCATTTATACTTGGTCTCTTTTTATATATAATATTTCCTTCGCTCCTTTTTTTTCGAAGTATAAAAAACCCCTTTATTTACCTCTTTTTTATTAAACTTTAAAAAACCTCTTTATTTTTCTCTTTTATATAATTCGTTCATACTTGGTGTGTATTTATATATAAATATAATCTATCCCTCTTAATTAAACTTTGATAAAACTTTTTATTTGTGTATCTTCCACCTGTTGAAACCCTTTAAGACCTTTTCATTTTTCTATTTTAAGACCAATAATTTATTTTTTTGTGTTAAGCTCTTCGCTCCCAATCATTAAATTTACTGTTGGAAGGGTGTGACTGGACGAGAAGTCGCTTAGGAATCAACGTGCACAAATTGATAGACGGAATCGTGCAAGGAATTCTTGTTTGGGTGGCAGATTGAAGCTACAAGCGAATTCTACAGAGTGTTGTCGGATTGCTAGTTTAGTGGATGACGATGGCTACTCTGACGACAATTGGTGGTGTCGTTCGCTGTGTGCTGTGATGGGCCTGCGGGACTGCGTGCTGTGGTCGATAGGAGCGGGACGTTAGCGGTTGGCTGAGTCAGCCATAGTGGATGGTAGCGCCACAGATAGGAGACAGTCGACAAGGGTCTGACGGTGGCGTGGGAGGAGTTGACCGACATTGGGTATAGGGTCCGATGATGACAGAAGAGGAGACTGCTGTAGTGTGTTTGTGGTTTGTCGGACTATTAGGCGATGCGGCTGTTGCGCTGCTTTCTTTAATTTGTATATAACATTTATTTTATTTCTTATTTATTTATTTATTTATTTTTTTTGGAATTTATTTCCTGGTTTTTTTTTTAAATTATATGGCCAAAACCCTGACAATGAAACTTGCAAAATGGAGAAGCTCCAAACTTTGTGTAGCGAAATGTTTCAATTGCAACGACAACAAAGTTGATGAAGGGTTGATGGCCAAAGGCTAAATCAGACTGGTTCTGTGTAGCAGTTGGGCGGCCAAAGGATCTAACAACTCTGATACCAATGTTATGAACAAAGTTGATATATGCAGTATAATAATTAGAAGATCTGGAATATATAAATATCCATGATAGGACAAATATATCTATATAATAATGTACAAAATATATGAGATATGATTATTGTTACAAATGTGGGTTTGCTTATATATCTAGGCAGGTGCCCCTTCATGAATGGTCACGTCCTTATGAGACATGCCTCTTCATTACTAATTATTAGTTAATTAATCATTATTCATGATTATTATTATTTATATCATTTGTGTTATTTTTTTATATATTTTATTCATACTATTTGTTGTAGCTTGTAATTTTCCCAGTGGACAATTTATTTCTTAGATTGGTAAAACCGTTGTGTGTTGATATATTATTTTTAATAAATAGCAAATTTGAAGGGCAGGAATATTTTGTGTGCATGTTTGAGATTGGTTTAATTTGCTTCTGTTGAATTTATTTTTTATTTCGCAGTTAAAATCCTTGCAGTGCATTTTATTTAGTAAGCTATTGTTTAAATCAATTTACAACAAGCAAATTACTAGGAAATAACATGCTAGTTGCTAGGGTTTAAGGAAATTTAATAAATGAGTACAACCATGATGAATACAATGTGGGAGTACTAGTGCAACTCTTAGAAAATGTCAAAAATAATACAAAGAAAGAAACCTATGTAAGTAAAACATCAAAACATATGCATGAAACCATGACAAAGGTACATCGATACAAAACACGAAGTGAGTTTGTTCATGACTAGAAAGTTGAACATTCCAACCCAAGAACTTGTCGAGAGAGAGAGAGTGAGAGAGAGATTGGACTATGGGGCCGATGATGTCAAGGTCTTATTTGTTTGATAAACAAGGGCGAGTGGACTGAATTGGGCACTGCCTTGTTGTCGGAGTCTTCTGGAACCGCCTGGGAGCTCAAGTGCATGGTCTAGGGGGTGGTGGTGGGTGTGGGAATGTACGAGCGAGGGATGTTACTAGCATCCAAGGTCAAAACAAGGAAACTCTAAATGAATCTCTGGTTGCACCTACAGATCCGGGAGGTAGGTTGATGAGCAAAAGGTGCTTTACTTTGGATTTTGCTTGGAGTTCTCTCTAATGCTTTGAGAAGATGTGGTTTGATGTACGGATCAACGACTCTTAACTAATCTCGATAATATTGTGTGGTCTTTGAGAGGGGGAGGCCGAGGAGAAACTCAGATGGATAACTTGATAATAAATGGTAAAGTTTATAAACCACTGTAGTGTTAAAAGTAAAATTTATAGCCAATTAACTAATGTAATGTAACTAGTAAATAAATAATAATTATTGTTTATTTATAAATGACACATTGATTATATGATTATTAATCTTATATATTTATTTATTTATGTAAATAAAATTGATAAAAATTATAAATTACATGTATATTGTTTGTACTTGTCATTTCCTTGCCTTATATGGATGTTGGCTTTTCAAAAAATTGGATGTTTTGTATCCACATCCGAATCTAAATCTTGGTAACTTAGCTTAGAACACTTTAAACCAAATCTGGAATTTACTTTTAGTAACCATGTTATGCGTGACTTGCTTGATACATCTCTTTGGTGGTGAATTTGCTAGATACTTAGGTTGCCTTAGACTTGATTGCATCTTGCCTTAGGAGTCTTAAGTCCTACTAGGGAAACCTCTCTTGTGTTGGATTTCCTTCACTAAAACAAGGGAAGTTGTTGCTAAGTCGATAATGGTAATGCTTTCGATGTTCCGCTAAGTATTGACACCTTGTAAAGGCTTTGCACTGAGGTGCTAGTTTTTGTGATAACAGATTACAACAATTTTGTATGTGGATCTATACGAACACACTATCCTCTTCCACTGATCCATCACTTGGCACATTTATTGAGGGTGGTTATGCATCAAATGATTAACTTATGGAGACTTTGGAAGGTTATCCTGGTTGTTGGGTTATTTTTTAGCATGCTACTAACACTTGATTGCTAGTCTAGAGGAGTGCATCCTAGAAGAAGGGTCCACACATCGTTCTCGTTGTTTATCTGTGCTTAAACAGCTATATTTGTAGGAGGCTTCCCACTTGGAGAGCGTGGCATGTAGCATTCCCTCTTGGAATCTAGCATTATTTTACTATTTGTCTGACTTGTGACTTAGATGTTAGAACATAAAATTTGTCTTTAAATTCCTGGAAGAGATCATGGATCTAGGTTTGGATATTTTTATTTTATTGTGAGGATATTTTGAGCTTCTTCTCTATATAAGAGAGGCTCCTCCTATTGTTTATGGTGGTTGAAATTTTGGAGAATTCCTAGAGACCATTGTTCAGAATTTTATTGGAGTTTGAAGCACATCTTTCGAACCTAATTTCTGAAGACTAATATTCAACTTTTTTGCATCAAGTGTGTTCCAAAGAGCTGTAATCCATATAATTCTGTTCTTTGATTAGAAGAATTTTGATTGTGGTTCATTCCCCCTTTATGCTCATTGTGTCTATTACTGGAAAATGCTGTTATGTATCTTCTTTCTGAATCTTGTAATGGATACTCTCTTTGACATTTCTGGAGGTCTTTCTTGATTTGGATTCCTCTCAAGAAATTTGTGTGTTAGCAGCCAGCAAGCTATGTTTGCTGTCAGTTCTTCATTTCAGTTATATGCTGTCATATCGTCATAAGAAAATAACATTTGTTGGCTGCCTTATAGATTCCATATCCTCAACAGTACTTTCGGCACCAATCCTACTTTAGGTTTGTCTTCCTAAATCAGGAAACTATTCCTTGTGATTATCCTTTTGTTGACTTAGGGTTTCGTAAGAATACCACCCTTGTGCAGGAGGAGAGCCAGCCAAAAGTGTTTGAAGGAGCTACCATTGTGACATTAGGTAGCCCTTCTTTGGTGCCCCTAGGGTCCTGTTCTTTATGCACATTTCATCTCAAGAAGTAAGGGTTTGGGAGGTAACAGGTGGAAAGTTGAATAGTATTTCTTCTAATGAATGTAGAGATTAAGGGGTAGGAGTATTCTCTTCATTTGACAAAACATTAGAAGTTGGGGCAAAAACTGTAGAGAGTAGCACTTCCTAATTATAAATTGCATAAACAGGAGCATGAATCATGAATCCTAATGCTCCTTATTGAGCATCTATGTTACTGGATCCACCTATGGATGATTCGGGATCTGCATTTCCACAGATATGGAGTTGGGTCCCTGTTTCTACAGATCCAGATCTGGATCTGCTCCAGGATTCCTTTCCAGTTTGGATGTGGCAGAGGACCATAACTTTTACCTATAACATAGCCCCACTGCACGTCTTAAAACACAAATAATCTGAGTTTTTCATGACAGCCATTTTTGAGTTTCTGAGAGCAATTTGGAGCGAAATATTTTTGAAGATCTGAATTTTATTTTTTTCTGGTTCATGGCTTTTTTTTTTTTGATGAAATATAATCATGTATAGCTATATATTTATTTAATATATGCCATTTCCCCATGTCCAGATCCTAGCTTTCTAAAAGTCCTGGGGAATCCATATTCATTTCCATGCAGCTTAATTGAATGGATAACTTTGATTCGGTAATATTGTGGGTAAGCATGAACTAATGAAGTTTTGTAATCAACGTGGATAAGTATAGTTTGAAAATAAGGCAAAAATTTATTTTCTCTAGGATATAAATCTGCAATGTTTCTACTCAAGAACACGAGTTTTGGAATAGGCTAGATGTCAAACGTTCTTGTATTGTTTTAACTGAATTGGTTTATTGAAGGAAAAATGTATTGTTTTAATTGAATTGATTTTGAAGGAAGTTTTGAATGCATAATGTCAGTAATTACTCTTGCAAGTTTCAAATATACATTCGAGAGTTTCTAAAATCTTCTGCTAAAATTCTCATCGAAGATAGTAAGATTGACTACTTCTGCATCCCTTGTTTTGCAGGCTGAGACACATTCTGTCAGCAAGTTTCTTCGTGATAATAATATTCATGCAAATGTTAGGATTTCAGTCATTGCTTGATTTATTTTCATTGATTTCTGGTCGTAAAGAAGCTTCAGTCTTAAGTGTCTCTAAATGCATGTCGACTGGTATTACATGCAGAGCTATCATAGTGGCTTACCTGCAAAGGATCGAAGGAAAACTCAGGACATGTTTTGCTCTAACAAGCTTCGTGTGGTTAGCTAATTCAAATGCTGCTCATCGGTGGATTTGGGAGGTGTCCTCACCTTGGTTGGGGTTGTTACTTGTGACATATGTGGTTTCTAGTTTATTTATAGAGGCAAACAGGTTATCTGCAATTCCCAGTTGAGTTGTTTTCTTATTAACAAATTTTTTTGACCATTGATATTCATGCCCCATGGTCGGTTTTTTATTTTTTAGTGTTTACTATAGATTTGATTGCCGGTATCAGTTTGTAAAGTAGCATTTCAATTAGTTGTGTTAATATGGCTCCATTTAAATGTTTAAACATGTTTGCTTCTGCTGTGGTTGAAGGTGGTTGCAGCTGTAGCGTTTGGTATGGGCTTTGACAAGAGCGATGTGGAAGCTGTATGTAACCATTAATATTGCGGAGTTGATAACTAAAATCGGTCTATAAATTTCATTTAGCATGTTCGTTGGTGAATGTTAAAAAATTAAAAACCATTGCCAATTGTACTTCACATATTAACACATTGGCGAAGTTTTAAATGTTTGATATTACTTATTGGCTTGTTGCAATGGCAGATGTTCTCTTTGTGTCCAGAACTGGTGCTTTCCATGTTTAGTGAGAGGGTTCTGATTTTGTGTGTGACAGGTGATTCATTATAGTTTGCTGGAAGTTTGGAGCATTATGTTCAGTCAGTGTTAGTTTATATTTCATGAACTAAGAAAGCTAACTTTCTTCTGTAATTCTTTAAGTGACTCAAACCTTAGATTGTTGGTGTAGGAGACAGGCCGTGCAGGTCGAAATGGCAGGTTGGCTTATTGCCATCTGTTTTTTGATGAAATCACTTGTTTCAAAATTCGGAGTCTTTCTTACAGGTGTGTTTTCTATTTCTTTAGGATCTGAATTGTGTGTGTATAGGAAATTACAGTCCTTTCCTAGCCAAAATGATAGATGGATCTTTACTTGTAATTTTTTGCATCAGCAGTGATGATGCAGATGAGTATGCAGTGAACAAGTTCTTGTGTGAGTTATTTATACCCTACTGTTGAAATTTGGTACCGGCAGACAGGTGGTTCCCTAAGGCTTTGATCTTTGGCTTAGGGAAAAGTGTCCAAAAGAATTTAATTTTTCTCCTAAAGTGACTTTATAATTTTTATAAAGTTCAAATCTAATTTTAAAGTGACTTTAAGTATAAAGTTACTAAAGTCTATTTTAAAGTGACTTTGTCACTTTAATAAAGTCAATGTAAAATTAGAAAGGAAAAAAGTGACTTTGAAATAAATGACTAAGTTTGGTCTTTATTTAAAGTGGGTGAATTAAAAAATAGAAAGTAGATTTAAATGAGCATTTAATCTCAGCCCTAGATCTCAATCTATTTCAGCCATTGGATTTAGGGGTTCCCCAAAAGTCACTTATGGTTAGATTAAAGGAGGAAAATGAGGAAAAAATCATTCATTCTTTCATGAGCAGATTGAAAGAAGGAGAGCAAGAGAGCAAGGGAGATTTCTGGACAAGGAGGAGGAGACAGCAGCTTGGCACAGATTCCAAAGCAGCATTTTAGCAAATCCATACAACTGAGTTAGCACACAGTGAAAGGCAGAATTTGCGCACGATTTTCTAGAAATCCGTACAGCAAGTGCATAGAAATCGAGGAGCAGAAATCCGTACAGGAAGTGGCTTTACCTTGGTACCCAAATCGAGGAAATCCGTACAATAGCATTTATGGCAGCTTGCACGCTTTTCTAGGCAGTCCGTACAACAACATTTAAGGCTGAAATTGGGCACAAAAATCGAGGAGGCCGTACAACATTTATCGCTGTTCTGTTTTGGTGTTTGCAAGTTTTTCCAATTTGCTGTGAGGCACGGAAAACGAGATAAGTTGTAAAAGTTTGCTTGCTGATTTTTTGCTGAATATTTCTCTCACTGTAAAAAGCATTTTCTAGAAATAAGAAGGAGCTTTCGAACTGGTTTTCCCAAGGTGTAGGGGGTTTTCTAGGTCACCTTGACAAAAAATCACTGTGTTTAAATGTGTTGAATGGCTGTTTGTATGTGCTGATTTTTATTTCTGCATTTTCCAGCGTTCTGTAAAATTTCCAGAATTTGTGTTTTCAGCAAAATTTATTTTTTCAGTTGTTGAATGTATGGATATGGGAAAGAGCATTTAACTATTTTGGAGAAATAAGGTGAAACTGAAAACCGGGGTGGGAAATGAGAAATTTTTACACCTACAAGGATATACCCACACATATTTACTCCTTAAACATTGCATCTGCATCCAGGAGATTTGATCTTAAAGAGGAGGTATGAAATGCATGTTAAGTTCTCATCCTATTTAATTTTGACAGCGATCCTTGACTACTCATGTTTGTTCAGACTGAATTTCTCTTATCTTTATATGTTTATTAAATATTCATTTTTTAAGTGGTGACCATTCATGAACAACTCATATAACTGTAAGTTCTATGTTTTTCATGTTTTAATTTAACTGAAACTATAATTTTTGGCCAAATGTTAGGCGTGATCTTGTAAACATAGGTTTAGAGTTTGCACACATGCTCCTCAGAGATGAACCAAATGTGATTGTGCTATTCATTGAGCAACATCAATATACCAGGCTCTGTCATCTTGTAACAACCCTGTCCAAAATGCCATTTTTGTGTCACATTTTGAAGAGCATTTCAACCTTTTCTTCCAAACCTTTTGTTAAATCCAAAACCTAACTCTCAATCCAATCTAATTTTATTTTCATTTACAGTGAAATATACATTGGATTAGCATTAACATTGGGTTTTTGATTTCCATTGGGAAAATGTTTCAATAATAACATGCAAGCAAATCCACTATACTTATTTCAACCCAATAATTTATTAGATTAACATCCAAATATTCATGTGAGAATGAAATCCATTTTTGTTGGCTTTGTAATTTCCTCTCTAAATTGATGGATTAGTGAAGGTCGAAATAACCTATCCGGCCCCGTAGGCTATAGTCTTGATAAATGGATAAAAACCCAATTGTTCCTATGTTGGGGCAACATTGGGCAAAAGTTGGGTTGGCTGGGGCAAAAAAATCCAAAATTGAGGGTTGCACCCACAACTCCTCTGATTTTGGAGGCCATGGGAAAATGTATAAATAGAGAAGAGTTGTGATCAAATGGGCATCATCAATTGTGGATCAAATCTTCTATTTTCTTGAGCTGGACCTATGAGGGTTTTAAGACTCCTTCTCTGTTGAAGAATGTAACTAGTGTCAGTCTTCATAATTGTACATGAGTCATAATGAAATGTATTTATCAAAAGAAAGAAAAATTAATTTTATTATTAAGTAAATTGACTTATTAAAGCATGGGTTTCATGCTTGAGTCAATTTGTTTTTAGGTCAAAGCCTCCATTGAAGGCTTCTAGGGTTTATGTCAAGTGTCCTTGTCCATGACATATTGTAAAGAACCTTTCTTGGGATTTATTTGTCAAAGAAGGAATTTCTTTTATTGTAAAATAGGTCGATTAGGCCTCCTCCAACAAGTCGGCCTCAAGAAAGGACGAGTCAGCCTCAACAAGGGAATTCGACCTCACAAACTCACTATATATTGGAGAAACTCAACTCATTTGGTAGCACATCTCGCACAAGTTCGAATTGCAATAGATGGGAGCAAAAAAAAAAGTGTGAAGTTCAAGAAGGAAGCTGGAATCGAAGTTTTTGGGTCTCTCTCTCTCATGTGCTACAAAATTCTGAAGCTACAATGAAGTTGGTAAACTGCATCGAATCTGTGAAGCTGAATCAAAGCTGTGAAGTTGCATCAAGGTTGAAGTTGTGAAGCTGCTGCATCAAGGTTAAAGCTATGAAGCTGCATCAAGGTCGAAGTTGTGAAGCTGCTAGGTTGAAGCTATTGAACTTGCTAGATCGAAACTGCAGTCCTGAAGTTGGGTTGAAATTCTGTTGCTGGGAAGCCAAAATTTTTGGATTGTTTTTGGGTTGAATCTACTGGATAAGAAGAGACTACTAAATCATCTTGGAAGGATGACTTGGTGGAGGAGGAAGGCCTGTTGGTCTAGGTTCTTGGTCTATCTCATTTGAATTACGAAAGGAAGAGTTCTTGATTGGGTTTTCCCCTCTATAGGGGTTTTTCCTTAGCTATGCACTTACATATAGTGTCCTTGATCTTCGTGTTTTGGTTTTGGTAATTGCTTGATGAACTGAGATAAAAGAAGAACACAAGAAAAACAATAATAACTCAAAGAAATCACAAGTAATTATCAAAAAGAGAAAATCTTTCTGTCTTTCTGATTTTCCAACATGGTATCAGAGCTAAGGTGAAGAAGAAGGAAAAAGGTAGCCTAAAGATCTATTGAAGAAAAGAAGATTGAAGGAAGGTCATCAAGGAAAAGGACTATATAAGAAGAATCTACTATCGACAAGAACTATGCCTAACTCAATGAAGGGAGAAAACAAACTATAAGGAGCCTCCAACTACAACGCTTGGAAAAAGAGGATAGATCTCATCCTCGAAAAGAGCAAAGTTTTGGATCTTGCTCTAGGAAGAATCAAGAAGCCTACAAGTGAAGCAAAGAAAGCAAAGTTCAAAGAAACTGAGATCTTGGCAATTAACCTAATAGTGGATGGAGTAAAGGACAACCTCATTCTGTACATATGCAACATAGATTCCGCTCAAGAAATGTATGAAGCTCTATCCAAATTATTCACAATCAAGAACATTGGTCAAATAGCAAGCCTCAAGATTGAATTAAGAACTATCAAGATGACGAAAAATATGATATTGTGGCATCCTTCTTTATAAGGATATCTAGAATTAGAGATGAACTTAAAGCAATAGATGAAATTGTACCAGAAAAGGAGATCATAATTATTGCTCTTGTAGGTGTACTAAAATCTTTTAGTGCATTTGCATTAGGAATCAACAGTTGGAAGTATTCTCCAACATTCGAACAAATGTGAAATGCATGCAGTCAAGAAGAAGCTAGGATATCGTTAGTAAACAACAACGAGGATGAAGAAGAGAACATCTCAAATGCTTATTCTGTTCATCACAAGAAGAAGGGAACCTTCAAGAAGTTTAAAGGACCAAAGAAGAAAGTAGACCTGTCAAAGATTAAATGCTACAATTGTCATAAGATGGGTCATTACAAGAATCTTTGTCCGAAGAATCCTAGGAATAAAAGGAGAGATAGGGATCAAGCAAATATTGCTGATGAAGCACCACCTAAGAAGAGCAAGACTGAAGAATCAGAAAACAAGGACTAATACTATTAAGTCCTCTCTCTCTTATCTCTCTTTGTTTTCTATTTGAGTTATGAATTGTTTTCCTTTATGTTTTGATTTCTAGAACTTGTAGGTCTAACATGTATTGTTAGAACACCTTTTATCTTCAAAGGATAGACTTGAAGCATGGGAGAAGTTTTGCCCTTCAAGAATTGATGTCATACAAGGTCTGTTAAGGAACAACTCGAGCTATGTCTTAAACTATAAGCTTTGTTATAAAGTTCCCTTCATGCAAAAGGTATGGTCATTCTTTCTTTTAAAATTTGCTTTACATTACTAACGTCGTTATGTCTAGGGTTTTGAATCACGAAGATTCTTGTTAGGGTGATTAATCATTAGATTGAATCTACCTTCATTATATTATCATTCTTATGGAACTCTAAAAAGATTCACTGTAAAACCCTAACCTAAGGGCATGCCGATGCTAATATGGAAACCCCAATCTACTTAGGGTTGTTGATGAAATCTAGAATACCTATTCTTTTGATGTTTTGAAATTGTTATAGAAACGATAGCCGTTTAGGGTTTGTTGTTAATGTCTAAGTTATGTATTGAAACCCTAGATCTTTAAGGTTTGGTAAATTAGGGTTTATAAGCAAAACCCTTGTACTAGCTAAAATAAGATCCTAGGAATGAAACCCTAGATGTGTATTCCTCCGATCAAAACCCTAGCCCAAATGAAATTGTTGTATACCTAATTCGTATACCTAATTCTGATGTATTAATGTTTTTTTTACCTAGTAGACATGGATATTGATATGAAATGCCAGTGCATGAGATCCTAGATATGTATATGCTAGTATGCTAACCTAATTGTTGATATTTTATGAACTATAGGGTTTGTAACAAAGCCCTAGTAGAGATTGATATTCTAAGATATGATGATATTGTTTTCCCATATGATTTAGTTTTGATAATAAAATCTATAATTTGCAACAAACCCTAGTAGAGTCCAAAATGTATAGTAGAATTGTTATTTGATTGAATTGCTAATATCTAAGGATTTGTGTCTAAGATGGAATCTAGGGTTTGTAATGGATCATAGTAGAATTTGCCATATATCTCTGAAAATATTAAATAATATTGAGGCCCTAGATAGAATGATTTCTTGACTAATTTGCTTTAAGCCTTGATGATGTGATATAGCATTTATGACAATAACCATAGCAAGAAGTTGAAGTCCAGATGTGTCTTATGCTAACTGTTGATTTCCGTAGCATCGAATGTGTTCTAGCCTCAAGATTTTGCAGAGAGGCTAAGACATGCATTCTCCAATACCCAGAAATTGTTTGGGAAAATTCAACCTAGAGATCATTTAATTAAAATAATTAACTTTTTAAAATGGTTCCCTAAGTCTAAACATATGAAATCTGGTTAATTAAAGGGTATTAATTAAATCAGGTGTAAATCTTCTAAAAGAAGACAAGGATCAACTCCAAGTTAATCTTAGCCATCAATTATGTTTTAATCTTGGCCGTTGGAGCTCCAATGAGAGATTATAAGAAGGAGTTCGATGTGATTGGAGAATTATACTTAAGTAGTTCGATTTTGCTGGAGAATCAATTTCTTGAGTAGCAACTGAGTTGTCGGAAGTGATTTAGTAAAGTCGAAGCAATGAGAGAGCGGTAGGGATAGTAGACTGCAGGAATTTTTCCAGATCTGGGGAGTGCAAGGCAGAGAAGGCAGAGAGCAGTTCAGTGAGGCAGTGCAGTGCCACACAGAGGCAGTGCAAAGCTTCAGAGCGAGTTCGAATTCCAGTTGGGAGAGACGAGATTCTATGCAAGAAGCCATGGTGTGAGACCGGAGGGCCAGGGGGTTGAATTTCCAGACAGCAGGAGGTCAGCAGAGGGATTGACACAAAGCCCAGCCAGTGTGACATAGATCTGGGTAGGGTTGACATAGAAGTTGCATAGAGGTAGCGTGGGGCCAGTCAGCAAGCCCCTGATTAGAGTCAGATCTCTCGGATTAGTGTGAAATTCTTCTCACTAACTTTTTTCGAGTATTTCTCTGTATCGGATAGCTAGTTTGGGCATCCAACCATTTGTACCAAGAAACTACTGCATAATAATAAAACCCTCAGCTGTCGCACTAGTTTTCCTGAGTTGGGTTTTTCTAGGGACATTGTCCAAAAGCAATTGTGTTGATGTGTGTGTTTATTTCTCTCTAGTGCAGTGTTTAGTTTCCATAGTATTTTATTTTGTGTAGGCTACAATGTATTTATTTCAGTATTTTCCATAGAAAACTGCAAGTAACTTGTTCAAGTAATTTAATAAGTAGGTGAAATATTATCAGTTTGCTGCAGTAGGAATCAGGTAATTGATTTTTCACACTAACTAGGTTTAGCTAATTGATTTCTAAAGTCTAATGCTTCCATTATTGTATTGACATGATTATGATATAGTTAACTTCATGCTTTTGTATTTGGTTGTACTTGTTGTTTAAGTTTTGTAGGTACATAATCTTCAAGATGTTGGAGATATTCACAATTGAAAAATAATAATGGGCATGATGAAGAAAACTATAAGGATGAAGATGATCAAGATGACCTTGATGGAGTTGTGAAAGGTAGAAGCTTCTCCGATGTATTGCTGATCTTTCTAAGTTGAGAAGAAACATGGTTAGAAGAAAAGAGTACATCTCACCCATTAAGAGGGAGGGCATATTATGATAGTCAAGATGGATACCTTGAAGAAGAAATTGGAGAATGAATGAATGCACCACAATGTTTTGAGGATGTCTTGGTGCTGTTGAAGAAATGAAAGAAGAGAAGCTTTTGACTAGTTGCATATGAATAACTTGATATAAGTGTCATCAAGATGATTAAAGACTTCGAAGGTTTGTGTTTACTTATATGTATATTTGAAAGTTTACTGCTGATTGGGGTTTGTCTTTGAATTGGTAAATCTCTCCATAAAGAAGGATGAACAATCGAGAAGCATGCTTGGACAAATGGATATATCTAGTTTATTAGTGAGAGATGAAGCATCTAATGGCGGATGCTTGGGAAGACATTGGGCTGGCCTATGTGTTGATGTCTAGATTTCGAAGAGGGAGGGTGGCATTGGTCATGGAGCTCCGATCTTGGATATGCACCTAAATCCTTGGGTAGATGGTTAGTTAGTAAGCTCGATGGTACCTAGATTGGCTGAAAGCTTTAGTCCATTTTAGTCCCACCTGGATAGATTACCCTGGTTAGGAATCTAGTCCGCAACAACAAGTGTGCTAAAACTCTTCGTAGTTCATTTTGGAGATCTTCAATGTACCTCTATAGATATAGGTAATTATGAATACCTCCCTAGTTAAGAGGGAGTGTTGAAGAATGTAACTAGTGTTGCTATGTTGCACGAAACTTCAAAGAACCCAGCGTTTCGGGCCGTACTCGTACCTAAAACTCCGAAACTTGGTCGAAACTCGACCATCATGTAATATAGACTTCTTTTTCCTTTTAAATTGTCATATATGGATCTTATTCCCTTTTTTCTGGGAAGATAATGTGTTATTCACTTATTTCTTTATATATACATATATTTAGATATACATATATGACGTTTCCATTTTTGGGAGGTGATATTTCTAAACGTTTCCGAAACGTTTCGGCATTTCGTGCAACTTAGTAGTGTTGGTCTTCATAACTGTACATGAGTCATAATGAAATATATTTATCAAAAGAAAGAAAAAGAATTTTTATTATTAAATAAATTGACTTATTAAAGCATGGGTTTCATGCTTGGGTCAATTGTTTTTAGGTCAAACTTTCAAAGCCTCCATTGAAGGCTTATGGGGTTTATGTCAAGTGTCCTTGTCCATGTTATATTGTAAAGAACCCTTCTTGGGATTTATTTGTCAAAGAAGAAATTTATTTTATTGTAAAATAGGTCAATTAGGCCTCCTCCACCAAGTCGGCTTCAAGAAAGGACAAGTCGGCTTCAACAAGGGAATTCAACCTCACAAACACACTATATATTGGAGCAACTCGACTCATTTGGTAGCACATCTCACACAAGTTTGAATTGCAATAGATGGGAGCAAAAAAAAGGTGTGAAGTTCAAGAAGGAAGCTGGAATCAAAGTTTTTGGGTCTCTCTCTCTCTCATGTGCAACGAAATTCTGAATCTGCATCGAAGCTGGGAAATTGCATCGATGCTAGGAAACTGCATTGAAGCTGTGAATTTGCACCAAGGTCGAAGGTGTGAAACTGCTGCATCGAGGTCAAAGTTGTGAAGCTGCATCAAGGTCGAAGTTGTGAAGTTGCTAGACTGAAGCTATTGAAATTAGTAGATTGAAACTGCAGTCCTGAAGCTGGGTCAAAGTTCTGTTGCTGGGAAGCTGATATTTCTAGATTGTTTCTGGGTTGAAGCTGCTAGATAAGAAGAGACTACTAAATCATCTTGGAACGCTGACTTGGTGGAGGAGGAAGGTCTATTGGTCTAGGACTCTAGGCTCTTGGTCTATATCATTTGAATTACTGAAAGATTCCACCCTAGTTAGTTCTTTTTTCACTTTTTTTCTACTTTGTTCTGGTAACAAGGATATCACTATACAAGGAGCAACAAAGTAATTTTTGTGGAAAAATCTGGGCAAGACAAATTGAGTCACCTTGAATTTGGACGGATTTTCTCTAAGGCTAGTTCTTGGACATATCGAAGTTTCCCTGTGATCAAACCCTTGTGAAGTCATCTTGTAATAGAGGGAATTCATTTGCAGTAAGGCCGAAAATACTTTGGAATTCGCACGTGTGAGAGAGATAGAGAGAGAAACAACCCAAAACTTTTGACTTCCTTGTTCCTTCTCTTGCTTTCTTCTTCATCCTCTTCGCTTAGTAGATGAGTGAATGAGTGAGTGAGTCCATAGGAGGTCGAATTCCCTCTTATATATAGGCTTCTAAGGAGGGACGACATGCCTTAATGAGGCCGACTTGGTCTTGGAGGGTATTTTTGACACTTTGACTCAAAAATAATTCTTTTAACACGATACAAAATTCCGAAAGGGGTCTTACATATTTGATAGTAACTCTTTGACTTCTTGCTCAATATCAAAAACCTAGAAGCACTCAATGGGTTCTTTGACCTAAAATAAAATGACCTTGTGCATGAAACCCATGCTACAAAAATAATAATAATAATTTTTCTTTTTCATTTTACAATATACAGGAATCAAGAGTACATATGAAGACTAAACCTAGTTAAACTTTTAACACTCCCTCCTAACTAGGGAGGTATTCATAATGGTACATGGACATTCTCATATTGAAGAGATCTCATACGAAGAGTCAGAATGGTAAGCCATCTCATAAGCTATTATTTCAACTTATCTCATTGCTTCTCATCATGCCAGCGAACAGTTTCATATTGCAAGGCCTTGACTAACAACTCTATCTCTCCACAGAATAGAGCACAATGCTGGGGAGACAATGACTTATAGACATCATCATCATTGTCTCTCAAGGCACATACCCCATCCAAATGTTCACAAGGTATGTCCTTCTAGGACCATTCCTGTCTTGGATTAACACATCCTCAAGGAATCTGCTCTTCTACTACTCTTACCTATTGGATGCCCTACATCATCCTCAAAGAGTATTGAAAACCAGATTCTTACCGAATCCTCCATTCTTTCTTCATAAGGTGAAGACAAGAACAATGTGTCTATCTCTCCCTCTCAACTAGGGAGGAGATATCAACCAATCCAAGCTTGTCTCTCAAATACACAAGCTTCTTATTAGGAAGAGATTTTGTCAATATATCAGCTACCTGCTCATCAATGGAGATATATTGTAGCCGAAACACCCCATCTTGCATCAACTCTCATATGTAATGATACTTGTTGTTTATGTGCTTCACCTTTCCATGAAATATGGGGTTTTTAGACAATCTGATGCAACTGGTGTTGTCACAATGTATAATGGTAGGGTCCATCGGTCCTTCAAACAAATCCGATACCAGCTTCCTCAACTAGACAACTTAACTTCACATGCTGCAATGTATCCTGCTTCAACACTAAAAGCAATTGATTCTTGCTTTCTACTCATCCATGATATCATAGAGGATCCCAAGCTAAAACATCATCTGGCAGTGCTTCTTCCATCTGTCTCACTGCCTCCCCAATCAAAATTTGCGTATCTTATCAATTGAATATCATTCTTTCTATCATATTTCAGGCAGTAATGTATTGTCCCTCGCAGATATCTCAATATATGCTTGGCTGCTATCCAGTGGTCATGTTTCGGCTCCATCTGAAATTAACTGAGAAGATTCACTGTAAAACAAATATTTGGATGTGTTCACAAGATACATAAGAGACCCAACCAATTGTCTATAAATTTTAGGATCCATAGAGCTTGAATCAGAACTTCTCAATCTCTTCAAATTTGTGACCATGGGGTTGTCATAGGTTTTTAATCCATCATGCCAAACCTTTGCAACATCTTAATCACAAACTCTCCTTGACCTAGATATATTTTACCAGGTTCTTACCAAACTTCCAACCCCAAGTAATAGTGCATCAGCCCTAGGTCCTTCATATCGAATTCTGTTGCCAATTGTCTCTTGCATTCTTGAATAGCACCTTCCACACCTGTTATGAAAAGATCATACACATATAGAAGAATGTGTTGAGAATCAGTGCTAGTAGGATTAGGGTTAGATTTCTCTTTTTTGATAATTATTTGTGAATTATGTTGGCTTCTTTTAATTATTTGTTATATTATCTTTCATCAAGCAATTACCAAATTATATGTGCATGATGATCACAAAACACAAGACATAAGATGTAGGCACTTTGCTAGGGCAAAATCCCTATCTAGGGAAAACCCAATCAAAAATTCTTCCTTCAATAGTTTTTCCTTGAGACTCTTCAACCTAGACAAAGATCTCCTCTAAACTTTGATCCAACTTTTGACCTAGCAGCAACAACACTTCGACCCTAGCAACTTCGACTTGGCAGCTTTCGGCATCAGCGACAACTTCGACCTTGACAAGGAGACTTCGATCTCCTAAACTAGCCCGCATGAGAGAGAGAGAGAGAGAGACTAAAACTTGATTTTGTTCTTCCCTTCTTCCTTGACCAAACTTGAACCTCTTTTAGCCTCCTCTTTCACCTTCGCACTTTTTTGCAGCTTCTAGCTTCCAACTTCAGATATCGAACTATGTGAGAGAGATGGAGATTCTCCAAATGTAGTTGAACTGCCTTGTATATATAACTTTCCAATGAGGTCGAATTGCCTTCCTTGAGGCTGACTTGGTGGTGAGGTTACATAATTCATTTTTGACTCAAAAGTAATTCTTTTTACATTGTTCGAAAGCCCAAGAAGGGTCTCATAAAATACACAATGACTCTAATGACTCTTTATTAGTTCTAGGAGTCCAAAATGGGGACTTTGACTAATAAAATGATGAACCAACCAAGAAACCCATGCTTTAATAAGTATTGTAACAATAATAAAAATTCTTTTGACAAATACATTTTATGAAGACCGAACCTAGTTACATTTTTCAAAAAAATGATGACAGGTTCACCCTTCACTACTTTGATATATAGGTTTTGGATCAACAAAACTCTTTGAAAAGCCCAATCTTTGTACATATGTGTCCATCCTAGCGTATCTGGCCCTTGGAGCTTGCTTGAGGCCATAAAGTGCCTTCTTCTATTTGCAAATGTGAGTTTCTTTGTCTTTCACTTCAAATTGCAAGGGTTGTTCGATATACACTTCTTCATCAATGGTACCATTCAGAAATGTTGTTTTGACATCCATTTGATGGATGTTCCATCCCATAGATGTTGCCAAAGAGACCAATGATCTTATAGTTGTGTATCTAGTTGTAGGTGCAAATGTCTCTTCATGATCGATGCCTTCTTGTCGAGAGAAACCCCTAGCCACAAACCTTGATTTGTACTTGTCAATGCTTCCATCTGTTGCATGCTTAATCTTGTAGAGCCATTTGGAAGTCACCACAGATTTGTTATCCGACCTGGGAACGATTTCCGAAACTCCATTTTTCATTATAGACTGATATTCTTCATTCATAACATCTTTCCATCCTTGATGATTGACACCTTCTTCAAAGGTGGATGGTTCTGCTTCAATCAACTTTATCATATAGGTTGCATACCCAGAATACCTTTTAGGCTTTTTTCTTTCCCCGAATGTACCTTTTGCTACAGTATATCCTTCAACTTTTTGAAGAGTAGACTTTAACCAATTTAGTCTCTTTTGGTTTTCAGGGATTATGACATGCTGCACAAGTTCACTAAGACCTTCTTCTTGATGATTGGAATCTTCTTCTTCCCTTGGAGATTCTTCAAATATAAGTCGTTCTTCATCATCAGAATCAATCGAGAGATATTTGGAATTCTTATATGCAATGCTTTCATCAAATATCACAGCTCTGCTAACTTCAATTCGGTGCCCTTCTTTTATGTATATTCTATATGCCTTTGAAGAGTTATTATAACCAACAAATATGGTCTTCAAGCTTATAGGATCCAATTTCTTCCTTTTATCTTTTGGAATGTGAATGTATATAGGGCAACCAAATATTCAGAGATGATCTACACATGGTCTCTTCCCAATAAATGCTTCTTTAGGAGTCATGTTGTCAAGTGATCTGTGAGGATTTTGATTTTGAATATAGACAATTTTTTTTGATGCTTCACCCCATAGAAATTTAGGTAGATCTTGATCATGTAACATAGCTCTAACACTTTCTTCAATTATTCGATTCTTTCATTCTACTACTTCATTTTGCTCTAGATTGTATGGGACTATTTGTTGTTTTTTTGTAGCATCAGATGTGCTCTAAGTCTCAAATCTTGCAGGGAGGCTTGGGCACATGTATTTCAAAAAACATAAAAAGCGTTTTGGGAAATTCCACTCGGAGACAATTTTATTAATAGAATTAATTATTTTTAATGGGTCCCTAAGTCTAAACTTAGGAAATTAAAATAATTAATGTGTATTAATCTAATTGTGGGTCTAACTTCTAAAAGAAGACGAGGATCAAGCAATAATGTTCTTAGCCATTGATTAGCATCTAATTTGGGCCGTTGAATGTCAATGAGAAGATTATTGAAGGAGGCTTGAGGGTCATTTGGAAGACACACAGAGAGTTGATCAGTCAGATCAAATTGCTGAGTTGGAGAGCAACACCGTGATTTTGTGGTGATCATGTAGAGAGGGGCAGAGATAGTTTTGGCTGGAGAATCTTCTCCAGAACCAAGAATACAAAGCAGAGAGGCTGAGAAAGACGCAGAGGAAGCGACACAGTGCCCAGTGAGGATGACGTAGAGCCAGGAAGGGCTCACGCAGAGCAGCGCAACACCTTCCAAGCAAAAGTCTGAGATTTTCTTGGGGATTTGACATTCTGAGTTGGGAGGGTTGAAGTCAAAGCTCTTGAGAGCAAATCGATCGAGCAAAGAGGTGACACAGTGCCTCTAAGGCAGTGACGCACGCCCATGCTGTGACTGCGTAGGGGCAACGCAGAGGTAGCTGGGGACTCGTTGGTTCAACTGTATGATCAGCTGGAACTTGCAGTGTAGAGTGAGGTAATCTCACTAATTTCTTCTGCAGAGTGACATTCTTTGTACTGGATTGCTAGCAAGGCATCTAGAGTTTGTATTCAGAAAAAAAACTTCTGCTTAATAATAAAAACCCTTAGATCTGCTACACGGTTTTCCCACATTGGGTTTTTCAGGGGACATTTGTCCAAAAATAACTCTCACTTGTGTTGTATCTTTTCCTGTTCAATTTCTTTTTTCGACATATTATTTTTAATTAAGTGAAGGCTGCAGTAGCATTTACTTCGGCATTTACCGTAGAACATAGTAAATAACTTTTATGGACTAACAAGTAGGAGAAGTAACATTGGTTTGTTGCAGTAGGGATCCCGGGTTCAGGAATTTTCACATGGTATCATAACAATGCAGGTGAAACAAGAAGAGAAGTGTCGAAGAACCCAGGGTTGAGTTGAGAAGGAGGTCAAATAACTACAGGAGGTAGCAGTTTGAATCCCTAGAGAGATTGCGCAATCCGAGCCAGGAGGGCTGAATTTTCGAGGAAAGTCTCTCTTCAAGTGAGTCAATAGAGAGGAAGGGCTTCCAAATCAAAATTTTCTCATGCCAGGGGGAGCAATCCAGAGCCTCAGCGTTGAGGAAAGAGTTGGTGGGACACAGTTTTTTTGCAGGCAGTTTGCTGAGTAGAAAATCGTCAAAAGAGAGAAGAAGCATAGTGAGGGAATTTTTCCTCAGTAGACTTCTCGCCAAGAAGTCCATTTCTTATTGACTGAGCAGCAATAGTAAGAGATAAAGAGGAGCAGTTTGACATTTTTGTGACACAGATGGCAGCTAGTGGGTTGAGAGATCAGGACAGGTTGGATGGTGTTGATTTGGGGTAGCATCAGATGTGCTCTAGCCTCGAAACTTAGTGGAGAGTCAACGGCACATGAGATCTCCAATTCCTAGATATGGTTTGGGCAAATTCTGAACAGTTTGAGAGATATTAAAATAATTAATATTTCTAATGGAGTCCCTAAGTTTAAACTTGGGGAAAATAAAATATTAATGTGTATTAATATAAACCTATGTTAGAATGGTCCAAAAGTCATGGATCAAGCCAGAATTAATCTTAGCCATTGATTAGCGACTTAATCTCGGATGTTGAATTGTCAACGAGAAAAGTATAAGAGGAGGCTTGAGGGTCACTTGGAGAACACACCGAGTTGATCAAAAATTCGATTTTCTGGGGCTGGGCTTGCTAAGAAAATCGGAGTGATCAGATTTGCAATTGAGGGGTAGTGAATACAGAAGTAGAGAGGTAGAGATAGTACCAGGAGGATCAACACAAAATCCAGGAGAGAGGGATGCAGAGCCAGCCAGGGCTCATGTAGACACAGATAGGAGCTGCGCAGTGCCTCAGAGAGCCAACGTGGGTGACGAATAGGCTCTAAGGGCTGATGCAGGGTGAGCTAGGGTGATGCTGGGTAGATGTTGGGCCAGAAAGAGCTGACGTTGGGGTTTTTGTGGGGCAGATTTGAGCTGGGAGCTATCAGAGTGTTTATCCGGGGTTTCATCCAGAATATCTGTCTCCAAAGGAGAGGTACTACTGTCAAGATTATTCTCTGTTGGGTGAGCCGGTTTTGGCACCCAGATTGTATTTTGAAACTGCTTAATAGTTAAAACCCTCAGATAGCTGCACCGGTTTTCCCGCATTGGGTTTTTCTAGGGACATTGGTCCAAAAACAACGACGTTATTTGTGTGCTTGTTTTGTTTCCTTCAATTGATGATCTGTAATGTGTTGAGCATGTACTTGTATTTATTTTCAGTATTTACATGGTAAATAACTTGTTAATTTAACAAAACAAGTAGGCAGAAATAAATCAGAAAAGTACGTGAAGGGTTTCTAATGGGTTAGACTTAGAAATTCCAACATGGTATCAGAGCGTGGTTGCAGATCACAGGAGGATTGAGGACATCAACCGAGTAGAGTAGCAACAGCAAAAAATAGTTGTATCGAGTGACAAAAGCTATTCCTAGCAGAGAAGCAGCAAGGAAGGGGTGACGCAGTGCTTGCATCATCAAGTTTGAGCCGAGAAGAGGATCAACGCAGTGGCAGAGGGGAGTAGACTCAACCTACATAGTGCCCATTCATCTTTCTCAGTTAGGAAGGATTGACGCTCGTGGCTAGGAGGTGCGGATTTTGCTGGTGCAGGGATTGCATAGAGCCTAGATGCTCTAACCTTCAGTTTGCTGGAGCTTAGGAGGTTGTGGGTAAGTTGCAAAGTGACGCTGGTGGGGTACTATAAACAGAACAATACCTACAGGGCAAGACCAAGGAGGAGGGAGTTGCTGCCGAGGATTTCTAGCCAAGAAATCTGGATCAGTGGTGCAACTGCACAAAAGATTGGAGTGGGGGCATCTCGACATTGGCAGAGGGGTTTCTAGGAGGGAAATCGAGGCTTAAAGGGAGTCACACCTCAGAGGGAGTCACACTGAGAACTTCCAAGAGGGAAGTAGAGGAGCAGCGAGATGGCAGTGAATGAGGTAAGAGACCAGGACAGACTAGACAAAGCATCAACCATCGTAGTTTGGAAGGCCATAATCTGGTCCGTTCTAGACAGGAATTATGTCAAGCACTTCACCTTGAGGACGATAGCGATCCCAGTTGACCCAGCTAAGAACAATGAGTACGAGGAGGCAATGGCGAGGTACAAGAGCATCATCCTTGTCGGGGTCAAGGACCATGTAGTACCACATATTGCTGAAAAGGACACGACAAATGAGATGTGGGATGCCCTTAAGAAATTGTACCAGCATAGTTCGGTGCAGAGAAGGATGCTACTTGAAAATCAGTTGCGGTCATACCAGATGTAGAAAGGGGAGCAGATAGACACCTTCCTCAGTCAATTGAAGGAGATCCGAGATCCTCTGACTTTCGTAGGGGCCACGCCAGGTCAAGAATTGATGGTGAGAACAACCTTGAACGCAGCCTCAAAAGACTAGGAGGTGTTTGTCCAGAGCATAATGGGCAGGGCAACTCTTCCAGATTGGGAGGAAATGTGGGCGGCTCTTTGCCAAGAAGAGATCAGAAGGCTAACCAAGGCGGGAAGTAGCGGCAAGGGAATAAGAATCAAGAAGGAGGAAGAGGAGGATGCTGCCCTAGTATTTGAGGGAAAGCAGGATAAACGGAAGAAGAAGGACCTCTCCAAGGTCAAATGCTTTAACTATGGGGAATTGGGTCACCATGCGAGCTAGTGTTTGAGGAAGAAGAGCAAGGGAGAGGCTTCCGAGACCAAGGCTATGGCAGCAAGGGCGGAGAACGAAGTGGAGACAGATGATGACTGTGCCATGAGTGCTCACATGCCACTTAAGCGGAAGTGGGGAGACATCGAGTTGTAGTCAGATGGACTATAGGTGATGAGGGGTAGGATCCTCGGGGACCCAGCCTCTTGGATTATACCTTGCTACGGGAGCCCCGAAGAGGAGTAGCAGTACTAACGGATGTCAGTAGAGATGGATGCAGATTGAGTGTCAGATGGAGCTATAGTGCAGGATACCCAGGACAACATGAGGCAGCAATGCAAGATGCATAGAGTTGTTGCAGCAACGCAGAGGTCAGAGAGGGAGTACTTGTCAGCGACAAAGGGAGTTTCAACATCGAGGGTGTCTCTAGCCTGACAGAGATGTCAGAGTTGGGAGATCAGTTACTTACTTCTCAATAATTGAGTTGTAGTGCAGCAATTAGCAGTGGTAGTGCTATGGGCAGCATGATGAGAGGGATTGCAATGCAGATGCAACAATGGCAGTGACAAAGCCATGGGTAGAAGCACAGTTGCAGAGGGAGTTGTTGTACAGATGCAACAGTGGCAGTGGCAGGGCCATGGGTAGCAGTACATGATGCAACAGCTTCAGAGGATGTTGGGCAGTAGGCCTAGCATCAACATAAGGACCGATTCCAGATGATCAGGGTGATGCTCAATTAGGAGTATTATTAGAGCACAGTCCTCGCTAAGAGGGAGTGTTGATTTGGGGTAGCATCGGATGTGCTTTAGCCTCGAAACTTGGTGGATAGCCTAAGGCACATGAGATCTCCAATACCTAGAACTGATTTGGGCAGATTCTAAACAATTTGAGAGATATTAAAATAATAATTATTTTTAATGGAGTCCCTAAGTCTAAACTTAGGGAAAATAAAATATTAATGTGTATTAATATAAAATTGTGTTAGAATGGTCCAAAAGTCATGGATCAAGCTAGAATTAATCTTAGCCGTTGATTAGGGACTTAATCTCGGTCGTTGAATTGTCAACGAGAAAAGTATAAGAGGAGGCTTGAGGGTCACTTGGAGAACACACCGAGTTGATCAAGAATTCGATTTTCTGGGGCTGGGCTTGCTGAGGAAATCGAAGTAGTGATCAGAGTTGTAGCTGAGGGGTAGTGAATACAGAAGCAGAGAGGCAGAGATAGTACCAGGAGGATCAACGCAGAGGCCGAGAGAGAGGGACATAGAGCCAGCCAGAGGTTCATGCAGAGCCAGCCAAGGCTCACGCAAAGCTATCTAGGAGCTGCGCAATGGCTCAGGGAGCTAGCGTGGATGACATAGAGGCTCTAAGGGTTGACACAGTACCTCTAGAGGTTGACGTAAGAGGAGCTACGGTGACGCTGGGCAGACACTGGAACAGAAAGGGTTGACGCAATTCCTAGAGGGTGACGCTGGGATTTTCTTGGGGTAGAATAGAGCTGGGAGTTGTCAGAGTGTTTATTCGGGGTTTCGGCTAGAATATTTGTCTCCGAGGGAGAGGTACAAATACCGAGATTATTCTTTGTTGGGTGAGTCAGTTTTGGCATCCAAATTGTATTCTGAAACTGCTTAATAATTAAAACCCTCAGATAGTTGCACTGGTTTTCCTGCATTGGGTTTTTCCGGGGACATTGGCCCAAAAACAACGGTGTCACTAGTGTGCTTGTTTTGTTTCCTTCAGATGATGATCTATGATGTGTTGAGCATGTACTTGTATTTATTTTCAGTATTTACATGGTAAATAACTTGTTAATTTAACAGAACAAGTAGGCAAAAATAAATCAGAAAAGCACCTGAAGGGTTTCTAACGGGTTAGACTTAGAAATTCCAACAGTTGGGGCATCCAACTATGTGATGTCGTGCCTTCTAGATGAGCATTTTCTCAAGGCCTATGTCGATAGCGTGGTGGCTGTGCTTGCAGATGCAGATCCGCTGAAGAAGTACAAGGGAGAAATGTCAAAGGCCAATAGGATGATCCTTGATGGAGTGAAGGATCACATGGTATGTCACATCTCTAGTGGAGGGATTGCGAAGGAGATGTGGGATGCCTTGGCAACGCTGTATCAAGGATCTTTCGAGCAGCGAAAGATGTACTTAGAGCAGAAACTGAGATCTGCACAGATGCAGAAGGGGGAGCGCATTGATCCGTTCCTCACGAAGCTTCAGGAGACTCAGGACGAGTTAGCAGCTGTGGGGTCTACACCTCAAGGTTTAGAGATGGTGAGACTAGCCCTAAACTCAGACTCAGAAGAGTCACAAGTCTTTGTCTAGAGCATCTTGGGTAGTTCAGCTTTGCCAAACTAGGATAGTATGTGGGCAACTCTCGAGTAGGAAGGCTGGGGAGAGATCTAGTCAAGTGTAAGCTTGACGAAAGCAGCAGCGGTGGGTCAAAGTCCAAGGAGGAGGAAGAGAATACAACCCTTGCATCCAAGGGGCAGCAGGAGTAGTGGAGGCAGAGAACAACGTCTCAAATATCAAATGCTTTAGGTGTGGTGAAATGGGTCACTACGCAACACAAAGTCCACTCAAGAAGAAGGACAAAGATGAGAAGTATGATCCGAAGGCTGTACCTGCAAAGCTCGAGGAGGAGGAATTTGCCATGAAAATCGAGATACCTCTAGGAGGGAGGTGGGTTGATTTAGAGCTGTAGTTCGAAAGAGCTACAGATGGGCAGGATCCTTGAGGAGCCCACCTCTTGGATCAACTCCTTGCTACGGGAGCCCAAATGAGAAGTAGCAGGATGGTCCAGTGTGAGTTGATGCAGAGGAGTATTCGAGCGACAGATGTAGTGGCTAGAATGCCAAGTCTGAGCAGCATAGTGCAGAATTGCAATAGTGCAGGGAGGCACATCGCAGTAGCAGCAGCAATGCAGTGGCTTTAGAGGGAAAGCGTGGGACTAGTAGCAATAAGATCTTCAGCATCGAAAACTTGTTTAGATTTTGGGATGTTTTTCAGTTGCAGTGTAGATGAAGTGTTAGCAGTGGTAGTGCTAGTAGCAACACAGGTGCAACACTTGAGAGGGAGCTGTAGTACGGATGCAATGTCTACTGTGGCAGTGTCAGCAGCAGTATATTTGCAGCAACAATGCAGTAGTTGGTGGACAACATGTCAGACATCAGCAGTGCAGAGGACGATGTTATGAAGTCAGGGTGATGCTTTAGCGGGAGGCATTGTTAGAGCACATTCCTCGCTAAGAGGAAGTGTTGATTTCTGGTAGCATCAGATGTGATCTAAGTCTCAAATTTTGTGGGGAGGCTTGCGCACATGTATTCCAAAGAACCCAAAAAGCGTTTTGGGAAATTCCACCTAGAGACAGTTTTATTAAAATAATTAATTATTTTTAATGGGTCCCTAAATCTAAACTTAGGAAATTAAAATAACTAATAGGTATTAATCTAACTGTGGGTGTAACTTCTAGAAGAAGACGAGGATCAAGAAGAAATGATCTTAGCCATTGATTAGCTTCTAATTTGGGCTGTTGAATATCAACGCGAAGATTATTTAAGGAGGCTTGAGGGTCATTTGAAAGACACAGAGAGAGTTGATCAGTTAGATCGAATTGCTGAGCTAGAGAGCAGTGCAGTGATTTTGTGGTGATCACATATAGAGTGGCAGAGATAGTTTTGGCTGGAGAATCATCTTCGGAGCCAAGAATACACAACAAAGAGGCTGAGAAAGACGCAGAGGAGGCAACACAGTGCCCAGTGAGGGTGACACAGAGCCAGAAAGGGCTTATGTAGAGTAGCGCGGTGCCTTCCAAGCAGAAGTCCGACATTTTGCTAGGGGTTTGACGTTCTAAGCTGGGAGGGCTGAAGTCGAAGCTCTTGAGAGAAAATCAATCCAGTAGAGAGGTGACGCAGTGCCTCTAAGAGAGTGATGCAGGCACACGCTGTGACTATGTAGGGGCAGCGTAGAGGTAGCCGGGGACTCATTATTTCAGCTGACAGATCAGCCGGGACTTGCAGTCTAAAGTGAGGTATTCTCACTAATTTCTTTTGCCAAGTGATATTCTTTGTACTGGATTGCCAACAAGGCATCTAGAGTTTGTATTTAGAAATAATTTTTGCTTAATAATAAAAACACTCAAATTTGCTACAACGGTTTTCTCGCATTGGGTTTTTCTGAGAACATTTGTCTAAAAATAACTGTGTCACTTGTGTTGTATCTTTTGTTGTTTAGTTTCTTGTTTCAGCATATTATTTTTAATTAAGTGAAGGTTGCAGTAGCATTTACTTCGATATTTACCATAGAACATAGTAAATAACTTGTATGGACTAACAAGTAGGAGAAGCAACATTAGTTTGCTGCAGTAGGGATTCCGAGTTTAGAAATTTTCACACTATCAACTCCCTCTTAATTCCATCCTCCTTACAAAAAGCTACAAGTTCCTTTGATGTGTATTCTCCACCATTATCAGATCTAAGTACCTTGATCTTCCTTTTTGTAAGATTCTATATTTCTGCTTTGAATTCTTGAAATTTTTCGAATACTTCATCATTGGACTTGTGTAAATAAATCCAATGTTGATTTGGGGTAGCATTGAATGTGCTCTAGCCACGAAAATTGGTGGAGAGGCTACGACACATGAGATCTCCAATATCCAGAAAATGGTTTGGGCAAATTCTAAACCGTTTTAGAGATATTAAAATAATTAATATTTTCAATGGAGTCCCTAAGTCTAAACTTAGGGAAAATAAAATATTAATGCGAATTAATATAAAACTGTGTTAGAAGGGTCCAAAAGTCATGGATCAAGCCAGAATTAATTTTAGTCGTTGATTAGGGACTTAATCTCGGTCGTTGAATTGTCAACGAGAAAAGTATAAGAGGAGGCTTGAGGGTCACTTGGAGAACTCACCGAGTTGATCAAGATTTCGATTTTTCTAGGGCAGGGTTTGCTGAGGAAGTCAAAAGAGTGACCAGAGTTGCAGTTGAGGGGCAATGAATACAGAAGCAGAGAGGCAAAGATAGTACCAGGAGGATCAGCGTAGAGGTCGGGAGAGAGAGACACAGAGCTAGCCAGAGGTTCACGTAGAGCCAGCTAGGGCTCACATAGAGGCAATCGGGAGCTGCGTAGTGCCTTAGAGAGCCAGCTTGGGTGACGCATAGGCTCTAAGGGCTGACGCAGTGCCTCCAAAGGCTAACATAGGGTGACGCTGGGTAGATGTTGGGCCAGAAAGGGTTGACGCAGTCCCTAGAGGTTGACGCTGGGGTTTTTGTGGGGCAGATTGGAGCTGGGAGCTGTCAGAGTGTTTATCCGGGGTTTCAACCAAAAGATTTGTCTCTGATTGAGAGGTACTACTGTCGAGATTATTCTCTGTTGGGTGAGCCGGTTTTGGCACCTAGATTGTTTTCTAAAACTACTTAATAATTAAAACCCTCAAATAGCTGCACCGATTTTGCCGCAATTGGTTTTTCTAAGGACATTGGTCCAAAAACAACGGTGTCACTTGTGTGCTTGTTTTGTTTCCTTTAGTTTGTAATGTGTTGAGAATGTACTTGTATTTATTTTCAGTTTTTACATGGTAAATAACTTGTTAATTAATCAGAACACATAGGAAGAAATAAATCAGAAAAGTACATGAAGGGTTTCTAACAATTAGACTTAGAAATTCCAACATGGTATCAGAGCGTGGTTGGAGATTACAAGAGAACTGAGGACATCAGTCGAGCAGAGCAACAACAACAGAAAATAGCTATCCCGAGTGACAAAAACTATTCCTAGCAGAGAAGCAACAAGGAAGGGTTGACGCAATGCCTGCGTCATCAAGTTTGAGCTGGGAAGAGGATCAGAACATTGGCAGAGGGGAGCAGACTCAACCTATGCAGTGCCTGATCATCTTTCTCAGTTAGGAAGGATAGAAGCTCGTGGCCAGGAGGTGTGGTTTTTGCTAGTGTCGGGATTGCACAGAGCCTAGAAGCTCTAACCTTCAGTTTGCTGGGGCTTAGGAGGTTGTGGGTAAGTTGCAAAGTGAAGCTGATGGGGTACTGTAGTCAGAACAATACCTAACAAGGCAAGACCAAGGAGGAGGGAGTTGTTACCAAGGATTTCTAGCCAAGAAATTTGAATGAGTGGTGTAGCTGCACTAACAGTCGGAGTGGGGGCATCTCGACATTGGTAGAAGGGTTTCTAGAAGGGAAATCGAGGCTCAAAGGGAGTCACACCAAGAACTTCCAGGAGGGAAGTAGAGGAGCAGCAAGATGGCAGTGAACGGGGTAAGAGACCAAGATAGACAGGATGGAGCCTCAAACTTTGTAGTCTGGAAGGCTACAATCTTGTCCATTTTAGACAGGAATCGTGTCAAGCACTTTGCCTTGAGGACGATAGCGATCCCCGTTCACCTAGCTGAGAACGACAAGTATGAGGAGGCAATGGCAAGGGCCAAGAGCTTCATCCTTGATGGGGTTAAGGACCATGTAGTACCACATATTGCCGAAAAGGACACGACAAATGAGATGTGGGAGGCCCTAAAGAAATTGTACCATCATACTTCGGTGCAGAGAAGGATGCTACTTGAAAATCAACTGCGGTCATACCATATGTAGAAAGGGGAGTAGATAGACACCTTCCTGAGTCAATTGAAGGAGATCCGGGATCAACTGACTTCCATAGGGGCCACTCCAGATCAAGAATTGATGGTGAGAACAACCTTGAACGCAGTCTCAAAAGACTGGGAGGTGTTTGTCCAGAGCATACTAGGCAAGGTGACCCTTCCAGATTGGGAGGAAATGTGGGTGGCTCTTCGCCAAGAAGAGATCAAAAGGCTAAGCAAGGCAGGAAGCAGCGACAAGGGGATCAGAATCAAGGAGGAAGAGGAGGATGCTGCCCTAGTATCTGAGGGAAAGCAGGAGAAATGGAAGAAGAAGGACCTCTTCAAGGTCAAATACTTCAACTGTGGGGAAATAGGTCACTATGCGAGCCAGTGTCCAAGGAAGAAGAGCAAGGGAGAGGCTTCTGAGACCAAGGTTGTGCCAGCGAGGGCAGAGAAGGAAGTGGAGACAGATGATTACTGTGCCATGAGTGCTCACATGCCACTTGAGTGGAAGTGGGGAGACATCGACCGGCAGTTAAACAGACTACAGGAGATGAGGGGCAGGATCCTCGAGGTACACAACCTCTTGGATTATACCTGGCTACGGGAGCCCTCAAGAGGAGTAGCAATACTAGCGGATGTCAGTAGAGATGGATGCAGATGGAGCGTCAGAGGGAGCTATAGCGCAGGATTCCCAGGACAGCATAAGGCAACAATGCGAGATGCATAGAGTTGTTGCAGCAACGTAGAGGTCAGAGAGGGAGCACTTGTTGGCGACAGGAAGTTTCAGCATCGAGGGTGTCTCTAGCTTAACAGAGATGTCAGAGTTGGGAGATTAGTTACTTACTTCTCAGTAACTAAGTTGTAGTGCAGCAGTTAGCAGTGGCAATGCTATGGGCAACACGATGCAACATGATGAGAGGGATTGCAGTGCAGATGCGGCAGTGGTAGTGGCAGAGCCGTGGGTAGCAGCACGGATGCAGAGGGAGTTGCTGTACAGATGCAACAGTCACAGTGGCAGGGCTATGGGTAGTAGTACATGATGCAGCAACTTCAGAGGATGTTGGGAGCAGGGCTAGCATCAACATAAGGACCAATGCCAGATGATCAGGGTGATGCTCAGTTAGGAGTATTGCTAGAGCACAGTCCTCGCTAAGAGGGAGTGTTGATTTGGGGTAGCATCGGATGTGCTCTAGCCATGAAAATTGGTGGAGAGGCTAAGGCACATGAGATCTCCAATACCCAGAAAATGGTTTGGGCAGATGCTAAACATTTTGAGAGATATTAAAATAATTATATTTTTAATGGAGTCCCTAAGTCTAAACTTAGGGAAAATAAAATATTAATGTGAATTAATATAAAACTGTGTTAGAAGGGTCCCAAAGTCCAGTTGAGCTTATATCATCTTCTATTTATACTTTCTAGAGGGGTGCGAACAAACATGTCCATCGGGGTAGGGCCAACTTGTCATGTAGGCTGACTTGGCATCTAGAGGGGTTTTTACCCAAAATTACATATTAAAAATTCTTTTTCCTTTTACTTTTCAAGAGTTCCAAATATGACTCAACAAAATCTAGAAGCATGAAGAACATGCTTGTATAATAAATAATAATAATACAAATCCTTTTTAGCATGAAACCCATGCTTTGCAAAATAATTTTTTTCTTCTTTTTTGCTTTCTTCATAAGATACATAGAGGTACAATTATGAAAACCAAAACTAGTTACATCCTTCAACATTTTGGTTGTCCTATATATATATTCATGTTCCTTAGGATAAGAGGAACGAGCAAGCGCCTTCAAGAAAGAAAAGCATATTTGTTGGATATAGTGAATCTTCAAAGGCCTACAGAATATACATTCTAGAGCAACAACAGATTGAGGTCAGCTGAGATGTCACCTTTGATGAGAAAGTGGCATATTGGAGGTCTAAGGAAGTCTCTATAGATTCCTTGGAAGAAGTAAAGCAAGAGGCCTCGAGGGAAGAGCATTCAAGTTGTTATCTCAAAATCAGATCCTGATAGGCTGCTGTTCAGGTTGACTCTAAGTAACTATTTCAAACCTACTTTAGGCTGAGGCTTAGCCTCCTCAACCTGAAAGGGCTCTCTCAAAAGGGGTTAATGATTTTGATTATAGATAAGATGGCTAACTCTTGTAAAACAACTGTGAGAATATGAATGGTGGAAACACATTTAACAACTATCCATTGGGCTTATGGAGTCAACAACATCTCAATATAACAATGAACTCAACCTTACATAGAAGTCAGGGCATTCAGCATCTAAATATTCAGAACATAAAAACTCATATAGGACCACACAGTTTATGAATGCATACAGGAAGTCAGAGCACCTCAAGTGGATTCTGAGTGATTACACATCCATACCACTGTAAGAATTAGGAAAAGGACAACATCACATATTCTGAACATAAAAAATCCTTCATGAATCCTGAAAAGTAAAGCCAAACATGTATTACTGAAACAAAGTTTTACATAAGCCAAATACCAACCTTTTCATAAAATTTCCAACCCTTTGCTAATTCGACCTCTTGCTCTATATAAAGCATTTACAATTAGGATTCCATCATCCATGATCAAGAGAATTCGAATTTGTCGTCAGTGACACCTATTCTAACCATAAAACAAACCATTAATTAGAACTAGCTGTTAACTAGGAGTGCTAGTGACCTAATACAACTAGGAGTGTAACTCCTTATCATGATTACAACAACCTTATCTAAGCATTTAAAGCATTATTTGACACCTAAAACTCCATGAAGTCGAATTTGATGAAGCCTCCCACATGGTCATCTGACTGCTGAAGACAAACCCTAGAAATTAGGGAACATGTTTCCCTGTTTTTATTTTTAGGATCCCTGAAAATGGCACGTGGGACAGAGCCTTTATCTCCTCAACCATGACACATTTTTCAAAACTGAAGGAGGTTTTTGTAATCCGGGATGTCTAGAACAAAAATATCTCTTGTTTTTTTAAAATACTTCTCCAGCTGTCCAGAATCGATCCTTTTGTTGTTCCTAGAAATTAGGAAACTGTCCCTTGCTCTGTTTTGGCTGAAAAATGGGTCTTGGGACAGAGCTCATAACTTCTCACAAAAACCGTATTTGGAAAAACTGAAGGAGGCTTTTTTGAACCAATCCATCCTAAACAAAAACCTCTCTTGGATTTTTGAAACACCGTCCCTACCTCCCAGAATGTGTCTTTGCAAAACAGGTGTAAAATAGAGAAATATGCATGTGAAAAACTTGCACCTACAGCAGTTTCGTAGCGCAAGTTTAATCACCCATTTCTCCCAGATCATAATTAATTTGAAGAAACTGAAAGAGGCTTTTGTATGTAAGTATTTTAGGAATTAAAACCTCTTTCAATTTTCCAAAATATTCTTTCAGTTTCTCTGGAGACCTCCTGGAAGTTGACTACTTAAAACCGTTTTTCTCCTGAAAAAGGTTGCTTCAATTACCCCGGTTGTTCTTCATACAATTGCATTGGATTATCTTGTTTTACATATACTGTAGACTTGACCCAAAACCCCTTTGAAGCTGCCTTAAGCATCATGAACAAAACTTACATCAATGAATGATCATCTTCATAAACTTCCTTTCAAAAATATTTGCCCTTTGTCACTCAAAATTGGTCAACTTCATTAAAATATGTAGCTACAGCAGTTTCGTAGTGCGCTACGAAACTGCTGTGTAATCACCAAAACACAGTTTTAATGCAAATTCAACTCTTTTGATCTTTCCTTTGCTTGAAATTTCCTTTCAATCTACCATGAAGTTGTTCAAAACTTACACTTGCTTTGCTTGAGCCTTCAAAGAACTCTGATATATGCTGACCCTGAGTTTGCCAAGGCTTCTTATGCATGAAAGGAGCATGAGAATGACCAAAACCAATTCTTCCTTACCTTACCCTTTTCTTTTGAAATCTTTTTAGTGATAACAGTGGCTCCACTTGGGATAGTGTGCCCTTGTGGTTCACTAAGAACCCGCAGTTCCAGTGCCTTATCCTCTTATGATAAACAAAAATTTATTTGACAAGCATATCCTTTAAGTTTCTTGGGCCTTCACCTCGGGCTTGAACTTGATGATCAATGTAGGAGAGAGAATTCTATATCTACTAAAAATAAAAATGCTCAGTTAACCTTGAGCTTATTTGCATTTTCCTACCTACCTACCCTATCAGCTGCAAGCTCCACTTGTAGC
>APFE030186206.1:118971-129027 GCA_000404065.3 Pinus taeda | reverse complement strand
CTCAAAATTGGTCAACTTCATTAAAATATGTAGCTACAGCAGTTTCGTAGCACGCTACGAAACTGCTGTGTAATCACCAAAACACAGTTTTAATGCCAATTCAACTCTTTTGATCTTTCCTTTGCTTGAAATGGCCTTTCCATCTACCATGAAGTTGTTCAAAACTTACATGCCTTGCTTGAGTCTTCAAAGAACTCTGATGTATGCTGACCCTGAGTTTGCCAAGGCTTCTTATGCATGAAAGGAGCATGAGAATGACCAAAACCAATTCTTCCTTACCTTACCCTTTTCTTTTGAAATCTTTTTAGTGATAACAAAGTCCAAAGGGGGGTATTGTTTGCATTATGAAGCATATGTTGTCCTTGATGGAAACTCACTTGTAACAGAACTCACATGTCAATTCAAAGGTGACATAATGAATGCAACATAATACCAGAATGAATATAGATGCGACAGAATGCATGACAGTTTATAAGATTCAGTTCAGAGAAATAATAAAGTTGGAATTTCAAAAACTATACGCGGGTTCTGTTCATCTAAGTCGTGTATGCACGTGAGTTTAATGAAGAAAAGTAGCATATGGTTTTTTTACCATGGTATTCTAAATACCAGGGGTCCTTACCATGACATTAGCCCCATATTAATAAGCGTGACAATGAATATTGATCCCATTAAATATTACCACCGACACTAATGTTGTTTTTACTTGTGGTATTGGATGAGGGCTAAACTATATAAAGAAGTGAATATCAAAGGGCTGAGTGTGCAAGTGAAAGTGCTTTTGATGAATACTTCAATATGAAATATATTTGCATTGTAAGGGCCATAATTGTCACATTGATATGAAATAATTATGCATCAATGAATACAACGATGGATCAAGATCATGAGACCTAAAATGATAGCTCATTCTATTATATGTTCAAGGATTGGTTGAATCTAAGTACTGACGCATGTCTTTAACTTTGATTATGATCTGGATCTTTCTAAAGTTCTGAAGAGTTGTGCAATTTTAGGTCAAAATTCGTAGATCTATATGCTCGTTGGTTTCAGGAAAAGTGTGTATACACACAGGTTCACTTCTACAAAGTCATGTATATAAATTAAGGAGTTTTTGTTCATAAATGACTGATCAAACTGATCAGTGATGTTATTTCTTTGTTGTTTATCAATGATGTCCTCATGTTGATCTAGGTTGAGTGATAATGTCTGAAGTAGATCTAACTGAATGATGAAGTTGAATTTAGGTATTAATTGATTGATGAATGTTAATATTACTTGCTGATTGTGATTGAAGATCAGAGACAGTTTTGTGATTGGTTCAGAGTGTTGCATTATATGTGAGTGTGATTCAGTGTTCTTTTAAGAAATTGCAGTGGTAAAATTTTCAATTTTCAATATAATAAGATCTATACGCTGGTTTCTCTCCAGAAAAGCGCATATGCCCGCGGGTTGACTTAAGAAAAGTAGTGTATACATTTTGGAAAATGAATGATCAGGGTTGCAGTTGTTTCTGTGTGTTGATGTAGCATTCCGAGTTTAGTTTTGTGTACTGGTTACAGTGATCTGACTGTTCTAGTTGATTGGTTAAGTTTTGATTATGTAGTAGTTGTTTGGGTTTCAGTGATTTGTTGATTCTGTCTGTCAAATATTGATGATTATTTTACAGTGATGATTAAGCATAAGTGTTGATATTGGATCTAGTCTAAAAAATTGATGAAACATGGTCCATGGATGGTGTTGAGGGTTGGAGCCTTCAATGAGGAAGTCGAAGCTTCCTGCCAGTAGTTACTAGTGATCAAATTAGGGGGTTGGAGCTCCCTTCCAGTAAGAGATGGAGAACGAGTGAAGGTTTTAGCCTTCAGTAGGTGGTGCATACTGGTATGAGTCTTCACCAGTACAAGAATGTAAGCAGTTTTTGATATTAATAAGTTTTGAAGACTGAGACGACAACAACAGTGGTTTTCACCCACATTGGGTTTCCACCTTAAATCTTGGTGTTCATGTGTGTTTACTTATGTGTGATACTTTATTTTGTTGTTACTGTACTAGTTTACTACTTATCAAATGCCTGATAAATATCTTACATTCTGGTTCAAAATTTAACAGATAAATAATTAGCTGTTTTACAAAGTTTATTGGGAATACGCTAGTTTCTTTTATAATAGTCACGTATATACACTAGTTGGGTTCAATCAAGTTGCATGGACATTTTTGAAAAAAAAAATTATTGTGATTATTTTAAATACTGATCAGTCCCCCCCCCCCCTCTCAATATTTTAACTAATTGACTAGTTTAACTGAGATATTAGTGAGTTAAAAACAGTTCTATTACTTAACTAACCTTCAAGTAACTCAACTAGGGACTTGAGCTCAGTTAACTGAGCCAAACTAAAAATAATTGAACTAGATTGCTAAATTTTAGCAATCACTACATGCACAAATCTACTTCTAGCCTATAACTCAAATTTATTGAGTAAACTAGTAGAACAATCCATGTCACACAAGTTAATTGTAATACAAATCATTTTTTTGATGTGGAAAATTGAATTACTATATTTGACTAAGGCACAAGTCAAATTTAGCCTTTCTTGCTACAATTTCTAACACTCACTCTTATCAAGAAAGGGATTTTTCACCACTCCTATCTTTCACTTGTGGAATTTGAATTTGCCTCTTGACAATGCCTTTGTTAAGATATCTACATCTCGCTCCTCAATTAGAATGTATTATACCATCATGATTCTCTTCTACATATAATCCCACAAGTGATGGTACCTAATATCAATATACTTGGACTTGTTATGAAATAATGGATTCTCAGATAGTTTGATACAACTCTAATTATAAAAAATAATCATTGTTTGATCCATCTTCTAATTGAAAAGACCCGCAAGTATTTTCCTCACCCATATGGCCTCACATGCTACTTGAATTGCAACCATGTATTCAACCTATATTGAGTTGAATGCCACAGACCTATGTTTCTTGATATACCAGGAAATAGTTGCAGACCCAACACTGAAGATAGCCCCTGAAGTACTTTTCCTATTTGATGGATTCCCTGCCCAATCTGCATTAGTAAAGCCTTGGAGCTTCACTCCCTCTGTCCTCCTATGCCATAACCCATACTCAATTGTCCCTTTGAGATACCTCAACACATGCTTTGTTGCCTTCCAATGCAACTTGGTAGGCTTCATCATGGCTTGACTCAACTGATTAAATGAATTTCATATTTTTGGCCTCGTGTTCACTATATACATCAAGGACCCCACAAGTTGTATGTAGATGGTAGCATCTACTACCTCTCTTGAAGAAGAACTCTCCTTCATCCAATTTGTAGCTAGAGGAGTGTCCATAGGCTTGTAGTTATCCATGTGAAATCTCTGAAGTATTTCAGATGAATACTTCCCCTAACTCACAAACAACTCACCATCACCCTGCCATACTTCCAGCCCAAGGAATTAATGCATCAAGCCCATGTATTTCATCTCAAATTCTCTTGAAAAGTCCTATTTGCAAGAGAAAATCAACTACTCATCCCTTGTAAGTATCAAGTCATCAACATACAATACCAAGATAAGAAACCTTCCTTCTACCACAATGTGATAAACATTGGAATCTACTTCACTTTTGGTGAATCCCAATCCATTGAGATAGGTTTCAATCCGAGTGTACCATGCGTGGGGCACCTACTTGAGACCATACAAGGGTCTCCTAAGTCTACATACATGTGTCTTCCTATCATATGTATCAAATCCCTTTAGTTTCTTTAGGTAAATTTCCACCTCAACAACACCATTGAGAAAGGTGGTCTTCACATCCATTTGATTAATCTTCCACCCCATCTGTGTAGTTAATGCTAGAATAGTTTTGATCAAGGAATATATTGCCACTGAGGAAAATATTTCATCATAATCCAATCCCTCCACCAGTGAGAAGTCTTTGTCCAAAAATTTGGCCTTATACTTCTCAATGCTCCCATTAGCTGCATGCTTCACTTTGTAGATCCATCTAGAACCAACATGTTATCACTTACTGCAAAATTGTTTGAATGGTGCCAAATGATGTCAAAACAATGAAAAATAGCAGAGAATCTTCGAGTCATCTTCCAAGCTACAAAAAGAATCAACGCCTACATTGGACCCTCTCTAGTAGAAAGTTCTTTGAAAATTATTTCCAACGACATGTGGAAGTCCAAAACTGGATTAATATATCAAAAGATATGGTCTACTGAAGTTTCAAGGATTAAATCCTCAAGAATGAAAGAATATCAACAATTGCATATCGGGGGTCTAAAATATCGAAGATCACAAATCGAAGGTCCCGAGATATCGGTGATCACAACATCAGAGCATCAGAGATATTGGTGATCACATATTGAAGATCCTGGCAGATCAAGAATCGCATATCATAGGTCTTGCTTGTCGGAGGTCCAATTCATCAGAGAAGGTAACATCAGAACATTGGCAATCAGAGAATCGACACTTCTGAAAGCGTAAAACTTTCCAAAGTGTGACATTTTTAAAAGTTTCAATAGTGTTAAAAACCGTCTTGGAGCACCGATAAGGAATAACAAAGGATTTCATTGCAAAACCAAAGGTGGATAGGATCTTTTCTCTCTCCTCTAACAGGACACATGGCAGCATATGATTGGTTCCGATAAGCTACACATGGCAACATATGATTGGCTTTGATAAAGCCGCGTGGCAGCATATGATTTCTTTCGATAAAGCTATAATGGCATATAATGTTAGCATGACATGATGGTATGAAAAGACACGTTGTAGGCAGTTTTTATGTTTTGAGGGGCCTAAGGGGGAAATTTGGGTGACACGTGTCACCACTCATGAGGTGCCACGTGGAAGTGATGATGTCATATCGGATATCGCATATTAGGGGTTGATGATGTCGACAATTTGTGACATGTGATACTTGAAAAAGTTCCGATTAGGGGGCTCCAATATTTGGCTGGCACATAGTCTAGAGGAACTCAAAGAACCAAGGGCAGAGAGCTAAAAAAAAAGGGAAAAACATCCCCCAGGAAGGAAGGAACGAAATGCCCTAGTGCCTTAATGCTAAGCCTCTACTCACCGTACCCAGTCCTATGGAGGAAAATAGAAAGGGGATAAACAAAAGGGGCCAAGGAAATCATAACTCATTGTTTTCATAATGTCTTTTAAGAATAAAGTTTTGATAAGTCAAAGCTCCAATATAGCACTATGGTAATATTACAAGACATATTGGGCTTCGATAGTGTAATACATTGAGTTAAAGGTGTATGGGTCGGCAACTGTGGTATTGAATGAAGGCACAAATAAGTTGGTAATTGAAAAGAGCTAATCCTCTGGAAGACTCCGTAACAAGAAACCAAGGACAACATTGGAATCAGAAATGAATACGACGTTTTGCGTGCACATATTCAGTGAGTTAAATGGAGGTATGGGACTTAGGAAGAAGTTAAGGCAAAAACGATAGGTGAACTGAATGAGAAAATAAAGAGAATCGTGGCAAAGACGTGGCTTGATTGAAGTCCATCATAGGAATGGAAGGGAGATATTTTTCCTCAACAGTCATTCAATTTTATTTATTTCTTTTATTCTATAATTTTTTCATTTTAAAGAACAAAATTGCATCCGATTGTAATCATTTTGGGCAAAAAAACCTTCACATGTCGAGACAGCTAGTCTATCAGAAAATTGGAGCTTGACTAAGATATTTTGTAATTATTGTTCAAATCTCCCCCTCTCCTTTTAAATAGAGGGTAGAAACAATTAAGAGAGGTTCCCAAATTCTGCATTCTAAAGGCCCTCTGTTTGCAGAGAAAGAGGTTCAACTTTGGTTCAATTTTCTTGTTCATGTGGTGCTCAAGCATGTACACTTGTTAAAGATAATGAATTGGTGATTTGGACTCCATCTTCAAGGGTTAATGACAAAATTTTGTTGATTCCAATCAAAGAAATGCATATTATGTTTCCCCCCTTGTATATCACTTCATGTATTCCTTTCCTCCTCTGGAATCATGTAATGAAGTTGTTGGTTTCACTCTCATTCATGGTTGTATGTTTGCTGCTAAGTAGCAAAAGTACCCATGTAAAAATAGATTTACTTGTGTTATTTGATAACCCCAGTACCTGTATGTAGACACAAATTTATTTATGCTAATTAGTGACAAATGTATTCATGAGGCATTGAGCTTGATACCTTAATTCATGCTCCACGTTTTCTGCATTTTCACCTCCTCACTCTTACATATTTTTGTTGGAGATTGTTTCTTAGGATTTTGTGTTATGCTTAGCCCTTTGCATTGATTTCCCTCATTTCCTTCCTCATGTTCACCCATACTACAACAACAATGATTAAGCTTCATATTGTTGTGTGTTAGCCACTAGAAACAAGACATTTCTCTTTGAGATTAGCCATACCTACCAGTGTTTTTTTCTTGAATTTACCTTGATGAAGGACTATTGAACCAAGGCCTTGAATTATCTTTTTTAAAACCACATGACATATGGAGTGCAGCAGAAATCCCTACTGATAATCTTCGAAAGCACTCCTCTCAGATGCCCTAGGCATTGGTCTCCTATCAACCCAGAGATTGTCTCTAGGAGGCTTTTATATCTTCTAAAAGCCATAGTGTGATAGGAGATAGAAAAGGCTACGACATCTTTCTGGCATCGTTGTTGGGGAACAAATCAAAATATTTTTCCCTGGGTACAAAAATTTTAACATTCCCTTTGTTAGGTGAGCAAGGGAAGTGTGGGTTGAAGACCTCTCACATTGGCGAATCCACTATTTGAATCTTATAATAAACACCCTAGCGACTCCACTATCTATATCCTTATCTAGTCATCCTAGCTTTCAAGAGGCCGCATACTCACTCTAATGCTAAAAAATAGAAAAAATCCCCTACATTTGAACTTGAGATCACTCACCTAAAGGGGTTTTCATAATGCCCATTCCTACATTCTTGGACAACAAATTTGTCCTAGTGGATTTTTATTTTATTGTTGGTTATCCCCACCATGTCCTTCATTTCATGAATGGTATGAATATTTTCCTAGATTTAGTGGAAACATAGATAGAAATTTAGACCAACACCTCAAGGATTTTCATGAATGCATGGAACAACTGGGTATTATTTTTGAAGATGTGAAAATGAAATTGTCCATGCATTCTTTAGTTGAAGATGATAGAGTTTGGTACAAAGCACTACCTCGTGGCAACATATCTTCCTTAAAGAGATTTCACATAACATTTAATCATTTTTACAAAAGATTATATCCATCAAACGCTCTGTTTGAATATTGTTGTGCACATTTTAATGTTGAAAATAATTTTGAGGTTAATGATCCTGCTAAAGATGTTTGTGGGGCTCAACTCCAAGAAAAAATATACTTTCATCAAGAAACATCACCTAATGATCAAGAAAGGGAAGATGGAGACATTACCAAGATGAAAATAGATCCTAAGAGATCTTATTCTACCGAATTTGATTATTCTCCTTCTTATGATTTGTATGACTCCAATGTGAAGTTGAGCAATGCAGGAATACAACATTCCCAGTCCTGGGAAGCTGCACAAAAAGAGGAGGCCCACCAGGAGGTTAATAAATAGGCTCTAGTTTACTATCCACATCCTTCAAATGGAGAACAAGTTCAAGAAGCTGATATTAAATTCGATAAAGATTCTCCAATCTATGATTCATATGTTTTAGAGGAGGATGATATTTGTGTGGATGTTCAAAGGGATTTTCTTACCAACAAGTGGGTATAATACTTCCAGCAACAACTTCTTCAAGACGAGTCCAAAGTTGAAGAGCCCAGCAATGTTAGTGGCTACTTGTTACAAAAAGGTTCCTCCTTGGAAACTATTCAAGAGAGGGAGACAACCATAATTTTTCTCATCAGTTCCATGATCTAGTAGCTGACTATATGGCATCTTTCTTTGGTTAGCATCCAATCTCAATTATGGGGCATGTATTAAATGTTTTTCCTCAAGATTTCATGTGGTACATGCCTATTTTAATTATTGAATTTATAGAGAATTATGGTGTAAGGTTCATTACTCATATGTTGGGTTGGTCTCATTGGAAGATCGACCCCACTTGGGTGAATTAAGCCCTATGCATAAATAGGAGTTGTATTTAAGTAATCTCACTATGTGAGACTTTAATTTCCAGTTTTTAGAGTTTGTAGTTCTACATTTCAGTTTTATGAGGAAAGGAATCCCAACAAACAAATCCATAGATATTTCCTGGTTTTATAGGTTCAATATATTTTTGACTCCATGCCCAATGGTGAAGGCTACTAATCTGCAAGTTCTCATAACCTTGCTGGCAAGGCACTGTCCCCAACTGGAGCCAATATTATCATTTACTGCAAAATTGTTCGAATGGTGCCAAATGATGTCAAAAGAATGCAAAATAGTAGAGAAGATTGCAGTCATCTTCCAAGTCACAGAAAGACTCAATACCTACATAATACCCTCTCTAGTAGAAAGTGTTATGAACAATCTTTCCAATGACATGTGGAAGTCCAAAAATGGACTCTTGGATCAAAAGATATGGTCCTCTGAAGCTTCAAGGATTAAAGCCTCAAGAAGTAAATAATATCGACAATCACATATCTGAGGTCCAAAATATGAGAGATTCATATCAAAGGTCCAGAGGTATCAGTGATCACAACATCAGAGCATCAGAGATATCGACAATCACATACGAAGATCTCAACATATTGGTGATACTGGCATATCGACGCTCGCATATCAGAGATCCTACATGTCGGAGGTAGAATTCATTGGAGCAAGAAACATCGGAACATCGACAATTAGAGAATCGAAACTTATGAAAGTGTAAACATTTAAAAAGTGCGATATTGTTAAAAGTTTGGATAGCATTAAAAACTGTCAGGGAGCACCGATAAGGATTAACAAAGGATTTCATTGCAAAACCAAAAGTGGATGGGCCCTTTTCTGTTGGGTTGTGTTATATTCTTTCCACATAGTTAACAGGGGGGTTTGAAGGGCATCCGTAACCCCACTTTATGGGGTCTAGGGCAGCACCCCAGAAAAGTTTGGTTTTGGACCCTATGTTAGGTTGGGCAGGCCCACCTATGGTTTTGTGCATGATTTTTGCACATGTTTTTTGGACGCAATGGTTTTCGGTCCATGGTATTGGACGCGATGGTTTTCGGTCCATGATATTGAATGCTTCGGCATGTATAAATATGTATTGTAACATTGAAAGGAACATAATGAAAAACCAAGCTGGTAGTCTCGGTTTTCGGATCTAGGGGAAAGTCTCTATGTATATGTGTTTTATGTGTTATTATCTCACATTGTTTATTTTTTATGTTTTAGAATTTGTATGCAGGTAATTTCTGTATGGGGTTAAAACCTACATTTGGTATCAGAGTTGTTTTGGCTTCAAGGGGATGCCTTTGTTGCTGAGGGGATTCACTCGGTCCTATGGTAGACCCTGTTCAGTGGGAGATCTACGAGATTGATTCTAGTGGTGAAAGAAGACGGTGAGTAGTGGAAAGATAGATATCAAGAAATTTAATGGTCAGAGTTTTGAGTTGTGGAAACTCAAGATGGAGGATTTGTTGGTAGATAAATACCAGTGGATCGCGGTAGATCTGGGTACTAAACCAACGGGAGTGTCAGATGAAGAATGGAAGAAGTTGAATCAGAAGGCAAAGAGCACAATATCATTATGTGTCTCAGATTCAGTATTGTTGAATGTATCAGGAGAAGCTACGACGAAGGCTTTGTGGGACAAGTTAGGGACTTTGTACCAATATAAGTCTTTGGTGAATAAATTGTTCCTGCAGAAAAAGCTATATAAGCTGAGGATGAAAGATGGAAACTCGGTGACAGAGCATCTGAATGCATTTAATACTATGGTAAGTTCGTTAGCATCTGTTGATATTAAAAATTCAGATGAAGATAAGTGCATCAATTTGTTGTGTTCTCTACCAAATTCGTGGGATAGTCTGGTTATTGCAATAGGTAGCAATGCAACTGCCTTGCATTTTGATGAAATAGTCTCATCCT
>APFE030186206.1:97797-115415 GCA_000404065.3 Pinus taeda | reverse complement strand
GGGATATGATAGAAGACAAAAAGGTGTTGCTGGTAAAGGTGGACACTTTGAAGAATACTGCAAATGCATTGACAAAATCTGTTAGCTCTGAGAAGTTCTCTTGGTGTAGAGAAACGATGGGTGTTTCAGGGCTGGAAAAATGACTAAGCTCTCCTGTGGCCCCCTCTGGAAAGAAAACAACAAGTGGGAGATTGTTGGGTTGTGTTATATTCTTTCCACATAGTTAACAGGGGGTTTGAAGGGCACCCGTAACCCCACTTTATGGGGTCCAGGGCAGTGCCCTGGAAAATTTTGGTTTTGGACCCTGTGTTAGGTTGGGTGGACCCAGCTATGTTTTTGTGCATGATTTTTGCACATGTTTTTTGGACGCGATGGTTTTCGGTCCATGGTATTGGACGCAATGGTTTTCAATCCATGGTATTGGACGTGATGGTTTTCGGTCCATGGTATTGTATGCCTCGGCATGTATAAATATGTATTGTAACATTGAAAGGAACATAATGAAAAATCAAGCTGGTAGTCCCGGTTTTGGGATCCAGGGGGAAGTCTCTGTGTATATGTGTTTTATGTGTTATGATCTCACATTGTTTATTTTCTGTGTTTTAGAATTCGTATGCAGGTAATTTCTGTACAGGGTTAAAACCTACATTTTCTCTCTCCTCTAGCAGGACACGTGGCAACATATTGTTGGGTCCAATAAGCTACGCATGGCAGCATATGATTGGATCTGATAAATATGCATGGCAACATATGATTGGTTCTGATAAAGCTACAGTGGAATCTGTTGTCAGCATGACATGGCAGTATGACAGGACACATGGCAAGAAGTTTTTGCATTTTGAGGGGCCTAAGGGGGAAATTTGGGTGACATGTGTCACCACTCATGAGGTGTCATGTGGAAGTTATGGCATCATATCGGAGATCACATATCAAGGGTTGAGGATGTCAGCACTTTGTAACATTTGATACTTCAAAAATTTATGATTAGGGGGATCTGATATTTGGCTGGAAATGGTCTAGAAGAATTTAAAGAGCCAGGGGTGGAGAGCTCTTAACAAAGAAAAAAAGCCTCGTGTAGGAACAAAACGCCCTAGCACCTTAAGGTTAAGCCTCTAGTCACCGCATCCATTCCCATGGAGGAAAATAGAAAGGGGCTAAACAAAAGGGACCAAGGACTTCGAAACTCATTATTTTCATAATTTCTTTTAAGAATAAAGTTTAGATAAGGTAAAGCTCTGATATAGCACTATGGTAATATTACAAGACATATTGGGCTTTGATGGCGTAATATAGAGAGTTAAAGGCATATGGGTTAGCACCTGCAGTATTGAATGAAGGCACAGAGAAGTTGGTAATCGAAAAGGAATAATCTCGTGGAAGACTCTGTAACAAGAAACCAAGGACAACATTAGCAGCATAAATGTTGATTGCTTCGTGTGCATGTTTTCAGTGAGTTAAATGGAGGTATGGAACTCAGGAAGAATTTAAGGTGAAAGCGACAGGTGAACCAATCGAGCGACTAAAGAGGAGCATCATCGAAAATACATGGCCTAATCAGAGGTCATCATATGAATGGCAGGGAGATATTTTCATCAACAATCATTCAATTTTCTTTATTTATTTAACTATGTAATTTCTTCATTTTAAAGAATGGAATCAAATCCGATTGTAATCAATTTGGGTAGCACAACCTTCACACACTGAGACAACTATTCAATAAGACAGTTGGGAGCTCAGTTGAGATATTTTGTAATTGTTGTTACAATATCTCCTTCTCCTTATAAATAGAGGGTAGAAACACTTTCTAGAGGCCCTTTGTTTGCAAAGAAAGAAGTTTCACTTTGGTTCAATTTTCTTGTTCATGTTGTGCTCGGGCATGTACACTTGTTAAAGGTAATGGAATGGTGATTTGGACTCCATCTTCAAGGAATAATGAAGCAGTTTTGTTGATTCCAATAAGATAAATGTGCAGTATGTTTTACCTTTGTATATCACTTCATGTATATATTTCCTCCCCTAAAATCATGTAATGAAGTTGTTGGTTTCACTCTCATTCATGGTTGTATGTTTGTTGCTAAGTAGTAAAAGTACCTGTGTAAAAAAATATTTACTTGTGTTATTTGATTGCCCCAATACCTATATGTAAACACATATTTATTTATGATAGTTGGTGACAAATGTATTCATGAGGCATAGAGCTTGATACCTTAATTCGTGCTCCACTTTTTCTGCATTTTCTCCTCCTCACTCTTCCATATTTCTGCTGGATTTTGTGCTATGTCTAGCCCTCTACATTGATTCCCATACTTTCCTTCATCCTTTTCACCTATACTACAACAACAATGATTAAGTTGCATATTGGTGTGTTTCAGCCACCAGAACCAATACATTTCTCTTTGATATTAGTCATACCTACCAGTGTTTGTTTGCTTGATTTTACCTTGATGAAGGACTATTGAACCAAGCCCCTGAATTATCTCTTTTCAAACCACATGACATATGGAGTGAAAAAGAAATACCTACTAATAAAAACCACTCCTCTCAGATGCCCTAGGCACTATTCTCCTATCAACCCAGAGGTTATCTCTAGGAAGCTTCTATAACTTCTGAAATCCAATCAGTGATAGGAGATAGAAAAATCTACAACACAACCACTGACTTGTTCTATGGCATCAATACCACTTTCCATACATTGTTCTTCATGATGGATTCATACTCCTCCACAATGGCATCAACCCACATTGGTTGAGAAATTGCTTCCTCAAATGACAAAGGCTTTGGCTCAATGAATTCTTTCATCAGAGCCATATAACTATTGTACCTGTCTGGTGATCTCCTCTAACTGTGCTAACATGTAGGAGCTTCCACATTCTCTCATGCATCATGTACCAATCTCTCATATTTTCTAGTTCTCTTCCTCCCCTCTCTCGAATAGTATGGTTTAGTGGGTACTTGCACTCGGCCTCCTGTCTGCTCCTCCACTTGTGGTTGCTCCACAACATCCTCAAGCTTTGCATGAGGCTCCTCATTTGGAGATAGAAGTTGTTCCTCCTGGGGGATACTCATCTCTCACTCTAGAGAGAATCTCATAGCATTATCCTTATAAATTTTGATGTATCACCTCACTACTATCACCCTGAGTGAGGGAAAATACATCGTATAGTTATGTCGTGTCTCTGTGTATCCTACAAAGACTCCCATCTCAGTTGTAGGCTCAAGTTTCATCTTTCTATCCTTCGAGACATGGCAATACATAATAACTCCAAAAATTTTGAAATGAGATACATCTTGCTTTCCCCCAAAGAAGGCTTCTTCGAATGTGAACATGCCAAGTATTCTATGACGGCTCTTGTTCTAAAAATAAAAAATGGTGTTGCATGCTTCTGTCTATAGATGTAATGGTAGCCCTTAATCATGCAACATGGATCTTGTTGCATCATTTGCAAACATCATGTTGGTTAATGGTACATTTCAGGACACCAGTGGTAATCTGTTGCATGATTTTTAAGGCTCCATGGTGTAAGTGTCCCATGCTCCTATGCATAGTTCTCTAATATCTCAAATATATGGTTTTCCTACCTCGCTACTTAATGCAACGCGAGATTCCACCTCAATTTTGTAGATATTATTCACTTAAACTCCAATCTGTTTAACCTATCCAATAACCACATTGCTCAGAAAGGCTTCCCTTTACTAAAAACAACATCATAGCCACGATCCTCCAATATAGCTACAAAGATCAGGTTCTTCTTCAACCCAAGTACATACATGACATCTTTTAGATGAATATGGGAGCCTGAATCACTCTTAAAGGTTTTTTGTAGCGGCTACAACCACCCTCCAAAATTTTGGGCTACACTAATTTCGGAGCCTCCCTTGAAGAGTTTCGCTTGATGACTGCACACGCTTGGATTCACTCCATGAGCACATTTGGATTTGTACATTCGCCTTGCTTGTCTATTGCACTTAAGTCTCTACATGTTGATGTGTAAGTCATTCTTGTGGCCATGTTCTAATTATGCTCAAATTCTTCACTTTGTATGTGATTGTTGTGTTTTCCATGAAAGCATCTGTTGCACTCACACACGGAGTCACATTCATTGTCACACAAGCATTGTCTCGATCATGAACGATCAATCATGAGTGTCACGCTTATTGTTCACACAGTCGATCAGCCATGTTGAGCATGTGTGTCTCGATGGTTTAGTCATTTCGTTGTCAAGTCATGTGAGTGTGTGTTTGTATGATCACCTATGCATTTTTCGATCATTCACGCACTTAGTCATTTTCGTTGAATTTCTGACGACCGGACTCCTAACTAACAGCCAGACCATGACCCTACTTTCGACTTGATCGGCTATCAACTAGAACAACGCAGAAACACCAAGCTAGTTCTTTCAAGTTGCGCTACTGGCAAGCAACTCAAGTAACACCCATGCTGGCCACTCGAACAGCCAACCGACTATTCATATCGGAAATTGTGCAGTGCTTATCAACAAGTCTCTCGCTACTCATCAGTTAGCTCATCTCAAAAATTGTGTAGAGATGATCAGCAAGTCAGCCTCCCATCCTTAGTGCATTTTTTCCAACCAGCAGCTCCCAGTAGCAAACTACCTGTTCCCTCCAGGAATTGCGCAGTTTCTGCTACCAGTGACTGAGAAGCCAACTAGCAGTTCCCTCTAGGAATTGCACAGTTCTAGTTACCAATGGCCCCAGCAGCTAACTGGAATTTCCTTCTTGGAATTGCATAGATCTGGCTGCCAGTGACCCCAACAGCCAACTGACAGTTCCCTCTGGGAATTGCGTAGATCTGGCTGCCAGTCTCCTACGAAATTCCCAAGAAAAATTACACAATCCCTTCTTGTTGACCCCTCATGCAGCCCGGCTCGTTCCTCTGGAAATTTGCACAAATTTGGCTGTCTTTCTCTGCTGACCATTCATTTCAGAAAATGTACAGAGCATGCTTACCTTGCCTTCCAGCAGCCTAGATTGTCCCTCCCGAAATTTGCCAAATGTTGCCTCTGAACAGAGCTAGATGTTGTAGTTAGTCATTTTCAACTCAGATTGTCCATCTCCATCCTTCGATGACTCTTGCACAATTTTCATCAGCAGTTTCCCGAAGCCATCATCTTGCATCATAGGCCTGCTGCCTCTCTCGGTCGCCCGCATCCAAATGATCATGCGTCATGGTAGACTAGGAGGTTTTGGATTTGATGTCATCTCATCATGAGTGACTGCAAGTACAGGTACACCAACAACCATGTCAAGACGATGAACAAGTTCACCAATGGATGAAAAAACGAAGCATGTGCAGAAGACGAACAAATGAAGCATGCGAAGAAGATGAATGCGATGAACATACACCTTCGCGAACAAGTGAACCTGTCAAGCCTTCCAACATGAAAGAAAGGAACAACATGCTAGAGCTTCATCAAGTGAACCAAGGACCACCAAAGTCTCCATGCACTTCTCCATGCGGAGGTGAATCTATGATACACCATGAAGACACCCATCACTCAGTAGCACTGTAGCTCGACATGCACTCCAGCAGTAGCATGAATGTACTAGCATTGTCATGTCAAGTCATGTCAAGTCAAGTCATGAGCCATGTTGCCCACAACTACACTATGGTCTTGTTGTCAATCAATGTGATGTAACGTGGAAGTCCATGAGACCCACTTTTTGAAAATAGAATCTTGTAAGTCAGAAAGTCATCGAAGTTGAACGATCATGAGGGTAGGCGAACAACCACAAGGGTCAGTTTCACCCTTGGCAATAAATACCCCCCTCATTTGTACATGAAAGGACTTTTCACCTCAGCTCCTCCCATATAGACAAGAGAGTCTGTAATATTTTCTTTGAGTAAGTAATGGCTCCAATGCCCCGTAGACGGGGTTAGTGATGTATGGTGTAACGATGTGTCATGGAATTTTCGCTTCATTTAAAAGCCTATTAACAAGCCAACACATTTTCATACATGTATTTTATTTGTTGTAAGACTGATCTTTAACACTTGTAATGCATGTAGCTTTAACCATGTGTTCTACATCTGAACTGATTCATTTGTTGTAATGCATCATCTATTAATGGAAATGTCTTGTATATGTTGTTAATGTTGTCCCGTCCATGTCAACTACTCTACTGGACATCAGACAGACCTTTCACTTGAACCTTGCTACAACAACCATTTCACTCATCTGAGACTGATCCATGAGTGTTGTACATGTTATCTTACCTTGTATGTTGTGACAGCTGCATCCGAATCAACTAATCCTCCAAAAGTTGTGCATGTCCTTTTGTGTTGTGTGTTCTTAGTTGAGTTGGGACTGCTCCCTTTCAACCTGGAACTCACCTTCACTCTCTTCCCCTCACAGTGAAAGAACCATTGACAAAAGTAAACTTACACTCACCACGCATGTGAACCTCACTTCTCAAAGACAAAGCGAATGACTCTCCTATGCTAACAAGCAAGAGTTGAGGCAAATCCTTAAGACAACGGCAACTGGGCCATCATATCGGATGGGACTCCCACACCAATTGGTGTGAGGTATAATTGGGACTTCATACCGGGGTTTTCCCCTGAATGTTGGTGGGTCTAGCACCGTCAACAAGGTTATTGTACCAATTTCTTTGGTAATGTACCACCCACCATCCCCAAATTCTATGTGCATCTGGAGATCCCTCTCCTCTAGGCTACTAAAGAATTATTTGCATCTTGCCATATGGAATGAAGCACCTAAATCTAGATACCACACACTCCCCATTATAGTGTTTGTCATGCATAAAATTAGGGTGAAGTCTAATTTGAATTGTGAGGAAAGTGCTTCACCTTCTACTCCTCCTAAAGGCTTCTTGTTATAATTTTTATGCGAACAACTTGTTGCATAATACCCAAATTCATGGCAATGAAAACATTTTATCTTGCTTAACTTCTTCTTCTTGCCATTCTTCTAGATGGTCTCTAGTTTTCTTTGGGCCTTCTTTCCCTTTCCATCCAAGGAAAAATTCTCTTCCTCCTCAGATTTAGATGTTATACCATCTCTAGTGTTCCGCCAAACTTATTCCTAACTAGATTGGACCACAATCTCTCCCAATTTGGTAATTTTCCCCTTCCATTTACAAATTCATGGTAACTATGTTAGGATTTTGGAAGGTCTGGGAGAACTAGGGTCACTAGTTTTGAAGAGGGAATATTTTCTCCAACTCCTCCAATCTCATCTCCACACTAAGTGAAACTGAAGAGGTAATGTGGAATGGTTTCTACTTTTTGCATGTGGATGTCTCTGAGCTTGTCACTCAGTGAAAAATTCCTCGCATCACTATCATTTATGAATAGCTCAATGAGGGTCTTCCAAATAGAAAAGGGGGTCTCATTTCCATGTAAATTCAAGACTATGTGGTCTCTCACACCCTCCAAGATGATCCTCCTAGATTTTACGATATCCTTCTTCCACTGTGCTAACTATTTTGCATCCAATATTGTTGGCTTTGGAATGTAAGTTTTGGTGTACTCCAGTACATCATTATCATCGAGAACTGCTTCCATCATGTCCTTCCAGGCTATGAAATTTGAGGTTTCCTCAAGGCCATACTCCAATCTCAATCTGTTGAAATGTATTTTCCTGCACGGAAGAAAAAACTACTTCGGTAATCAACAAATAGAAATATTTTAAGGAGAAGCTCTATTGACTAGTTTCTAGTTTGATTTCTACTATGATACCATATAGAAATTAATAGAAATTCGTTACTACTGATGAAATTGAACTAAAATCAAGATATTGCAAATTTCCTCTATTATTCTGTGGAATGGAAATCACAATTTAGAAACACATGCAATGGCATGCAACCATTAAAACACCACAAGAACACAATGATTTATAAGGGAACCCAACTGGGAAAATCCCCTTCACTGCTTTTTATTAATCAAATGAGAATGAGAAACTATTACAACGTCTTGCTTCGATCCTGAAGCACACCCTACACTGTAAAAATGTTCTCCTATTGATTGTCCTTCTTCGGAAAGCACTTAGCCAATTCAAGGCCCCACCTAGCTCTTATTTCCTTGTGCAATCCTAAACAAAATTAGCTCCTAAAGATAGGAACTTTCTCCTATTTTCTTGTGTAATTACCATGGAATGATTCACCTTCTTGACTGCCAAGCCTCTACACTTAACTAGTATACAATTGATAATTACAATGTGTCTTTTCCTCCACTCCAACAAGGCAATTTGAATTCCATGCATGTCTAGGCAATTTTTAGTTGATTGACTAGTTTAACTAAGATATCACTGAGTTAACAATAGTTCTACTACTCAACTGACCTTCAACTGACTCAACTAGGGATTTGAGCTTAGTTAACTGAGTCAAATTGAAAATAACTAAAATAGATTGCTAAATTTTAGCAATCACTACATGCAAAACTCTACTTCTATCCGATAACTCGAATTTGCTGAGTAAACTAGTAGACAAAGGCATGTCACATAAGTTAACTACAATCCAAGTCATCTTGTTGATGTGGAAATTCAAATACTAAATCTGACCAAGGCACAATTCAAATTTAGCCTTTCTTGCTACAATTTCTAACACTCATAATGAGGTCATATATAATTGGGTCAAACTTATTGCTACATCTATCCAGGCCAATATGACAGATGTTTAGAACCCAAAAGAAGGAAATAAATCCAAATTTTACATGGGTTCTCACCTTCTTGGTTGTTAATGTGCTAGATGTGAGTTTGACATGATGAGGTGGAGGTTGACTCTAACTTCATACATTTATTCAATACATATTAATTGCAAATAGTTGTGGGATATCCAACATACGACATCATACGTGAAGATAGTTGAAGGCTTCATTACACCACTCTTCCAAATTTTATTTGATCATGATTCACCTTGCATGTGTGATCAAGATAAGGAAGAAATTCATGAATTTGTTGATTAATACACTCCACTAGATTCTATTTATCAAAATATTTGGCTCATGGAAACCACCACAATGACTCCCATTGTTTGTGGTTGATAATATAATTTTACAAGAAATTGCATATCAGGTGACCACATGTGTCAGAATCATATTAGCACAATTGAAGAAGGCACCATGACCTACATACCCCTTTTATGTAGGCATGTACAGTGTAAATATATATAAAGAAGGAAAAGAATATGTTGTTGACCTAGATTTTTTCAAATTTGGAGAGTTGGATTTCCACAATTATGATCCAATGGGTGTAGTCTCAACACATTGATACAAATGTAAGTGAAAGTGGTATTACTCCTCACAAACCAAGAAAATAAAATAAAGAATAATAAATTGTTGCAATGCTATAAAAGCCTTGGACAAAGCAAATTGCTCTTATCTTGTAGTAGGAGAATCTTCCAAAGGAAAGGATGCAAAAGATAAGAAAACTGCACGTAAAAGTGTATCAAAAAAGGAAACTACTAAGAAAGGAAAAGAGAAGAAATTAAAATAACTTAAGTTAAAGAAAGAGAATGAGAAAAGAGAGACGAGGGAGGAAGCAAAAAAAAAAATGAAAAAGAAAAGGTCAAAAGAGAAAGATTGCAAAGGGGGGAGAGGAAAAGTAAATACAAGAAGACGAGCAACTTGAAAGAGAAAGGTTGGAAAAACAAGCCCAAGATGAAGCAAGGTTGAAATAATAAAACAAGAAGCCCAAAATGCAGACAATAATGGTTTGCCTAACATGGATATTGATATGAAAACCTCCAATTCCACGTCCTTAATAAGAGGTATTTTTCCAATTAAGGAAATGGGAATCACAACAAGTGATAACAATCAAGATATGAACATGGAAAAATTCTGCTTTAGTAGAGACACCAATTAGATTGTTTTGGAAATAAAGAATTATAAAAGCACGAGAACCAAACAATTCGATCTCAGTGACCACAAAAAGAAACATAATATTTAACACTTTAGATAATTTTTTTGCCATAGCCTCAACAACAATATCCTTTTCCTCAGCAATAGAGAGGAATATTGAACTTTTGATTGAAAAGGTAAAATATGAAGGTAAGATCTTGAAGAAAGCACATCAATAAATCAAAAGGCCATGGAAGGAAAACTGAGCTCTATCAACTTTAAGATGTTACGATAACAATTATTAGAGTGCAACATTGAAGGTAAATAAATCATTGGAAGACATTATGAAGCAATTATATCAGGAACTTAGGAAACTCTAGAAAGTGACTGCCATACTCATCTCAATTCAAAATGCACTTAAAGGGAAAGGTGTGCAACTAAAAGACACCTATTTTCCATCGATATGATGCATACATCAAATATGGAACACCTCGATTCACCGAAGGAATTGTCAAGAAAATACGAGCTCTGTCAGGAGAGAGATAAATTTGAAATTAAACTCACCATCCAAGCACAAGAAAAGCTTGAAAATGGTGTGATGAAAAATAGAACACATCTCAAAAAGATCACATCATGATGGAGAGGATGATAAAATATCACAAGTCAATGTCCATTGGAGCCCAATGAGAGGTGAGATGTAAGCAAGATATCTAACATGAAATATAGGCAATGATTCTGGGACGAAAACTATCCTTCACAACAAAATAGGTAAAGCCTACCAAAGAAGCATCAAAACAACATACGATGGAGCCCACTAAGTTGCATACCATGCTCACTTCGATATTTCACCAAATACAAGTTGACTTGAAGACAATGGTACCAAATATGGTTGAATATGAAGTCATAAATGAACGCTTAATTTCAAGAAAAGTGTTATCTATTGCAGTAGATTATAAGGCTTGGCACACTCATATGACCAAAGACTTACAAACCAGAGTGAAAGCCTTTTCAATTTTGGGGTTGGGCCCAAGTTGGGTGTCTATTTTATTCAAAAAGTTATTTTAGAATTTTGATGTAATTATGTAAAATAAAACAAAATTAGAAAATGGAGTGAATTAGAAATTAGAGATGAGGGTAGGTGAAAAGTCACCTCACTTTTGTATAAATATAACCCTCTAGTAAGGAGTTGCAAGGATCTTGGCTTTTGGACTCTTAGAGGATTTTTTAGCGTAACAACCTTGAGGAGTAAGTTCAAGCTTTATTCACTCCCACTATTGGGATTCCTTCAGATACTTTACGATTTGGCATTGAATTTTCAACTCTAATATTTAGAAGCCCAAAGGGCCATGACAAGAACATTATTATCATGTCTTATTGACTATTATAATAATTTTTTAATGTTGTTCATTAATATATTATTGTTGTACATTTGTTGTAGGTTAATGAACTATCTTGTTAACTGAAAACTCTTATCATTCTAAGATTTTCTTGTTGATATTTTACACATGATTATGTTGGTTATTGATTGTAAATTGTTTCACAATTAATAGTTGATATACTTTATCCATCATGTATATTAATTAGAGATTGTTATCACTCTTTTTTAGATACATGTTTATTATAAAGCCACTATAGCATTCTTTGTACAAATTTATATAAAGTATTTTCATTTAAGTTGATTTTACTTGCTTTCTATCAAGGACTTAATTTCAGTTTCCTATTCATATATCATTCATCTAAAAATATGACATTCACAAAAGCACAAGATGCCAGGCCGGGAAAAAAAAATTGATGGGACTCTCATCCTAAATTATGTGAATCCTTATTGGGGCCTCATACCATAGATATCCCATTAATACTATAAGTGGTGCATCAACCCCATCAACATTCCTTTTGGTGCTAGAAGGAGGGCCATTATATGGCTGGTAGGTTTCCTCACTTTTATCATTCCCAAGTTTTTGTTCAAGATAGTAATCAACCCATTACCTCTCAATTTAACCCTAATCTTGTTGAAAGTTACAAACCTAAAGAGTTCCCTCATCTAATGAACGTTGAATATCTATACATGGTCATGGAAGAAGAGTTGATATATCTTAGACCTTTTACTCATGCTTATGTAATGAAAATAAAAAATCTTCCTATTGTTGGTATACTAACTCATAGATGTGATGTGAGAATACCAATGACTTCGGAAGGTGTATTAGTAGACTTTGTTGAAGATTTGGTTGATTTGTCTCTAGTAGATCCGATGGAATCTATTGAAAAACCTCATTCAAGTTCTCCTTATAATGAGGAAGATGAATATTCACAAGGTGACAAAAAAATTGAGGGTGAAGAAGAGAATAAAAACTAAGATAATGGAGAGCATCTAGATAACACAATGGTTGGTAATCAACAATCTACATGGATAGATCAAGGGGCCTTGAACCTTACAAGAATTTTTCATGACTTGCCTTGACATCCTGAAAAACTTCTTCAAAAGATTGACCTAGATAAATATACCATTATGGGGGATAATATTCAAAGTTTTTATTTGGCCTTGCATTTGATGAATGTTCAACACGAATATGTGGTGTGCCTATTGTTTCTTTTTACTTTCGAGAATAAGGCTACCACTTGGTATTACAATCTTCCCATGGGCTCTATTGCTAAATAGGGTCAATTTTAGAAGATGGTTATCAACAATTTTGGAGATAACTAACCTCCCACTACATTATTGAGAGAATTAGTATCCTTGAATATGGATAAGAAAGAAAAGGTCAAGTATTTCAATAAAAAATTCACTAAAATGTTAAATAATTTTCCTACCAATGTTGCTCCTTGGGATGCAATAACTTTCAAATATTATACCTCAACCCTTCTTTATTCCATAACAATGTTCATTAAAAGAGAAACTAAGGCAATGTTGGATGAGAATTTTACTAAGGCATTGAAAGTAGAAAAGCAAATTCTCTCTATTGGTGTTCACCATTCTTAAGAAGAATAAAAATTTAGCAAGAAGAAACCTCAACCCACCACAATATATAAACCTTTTGAGAAGGAAACCAGTGGTTTAAAGAGTGTTATTAAATGATCAAGAAGACATCCAATAAGGTGGTAGATTTTAAGAGAAGTGTCAAAGAACGTTCTTCTAGTATTTGATCTTTTAAACAGTTTCACAAGTGTAACGACAACCCTCTAGCCAAATCTGCAGAGAGTTCAAATGTCAACTTGAATGTCGAATAATTTGGAATGGGTATCTTCTTATAATAACACCAAGTTGGTCATTTGGAGAATACATGTCCCTATAGGATTAATTCTATGATGCTTGTAACCAATCAATTGTTGGAGCAGCAATCCATTGAACATCAAACATATGATAGTTCAAATAAGAGTGTCCTCGAGCATATGTTGAATACATTGTGGGGTCAACCATGTTGTTATGGGATTGGGTGGTTTATCAAGGAACATAGGCAGTAGGAGAAGTTTTTCATGGAGTGATTCAACCTCCTAAATCTTCTAAGTCTTATAACTTGTGGAGTAAAGGATCGATGGCCGACCCTAGTCCTTAGGAGAAGGGAAAATCATTGCTCAGGAAAATAATTGCTCCTCAGACTAGTAATCAAAACTAAATTTCTTAAACCAAGAATATAATGGGGAATACTAAATAAAATTCAAAAACACTTGAGTCAATTGCAAAGTTTGCTCTATCTCCACCTTTAACCAACACAACTAAGGAAAGATCGAAGGTAATGTGATGGAGTATAATGTGACTGATGACATGAAGAAAATAAGAGCCAATGTCACTCTATGATTTATGTAATCTTCCACAATAGAGAGATTTGTTGCTTAAAACATTCAAATCACATGCTATACAAAGTAAATATGCTTCAACATTGGCTAATTCTAGTAATTTAGTATCAGTTTCCCATGAAAAAGTTGTGGATTTTGATAAGGATGTAATTAATGCTGCAAGTATCAGAGCTCACTCAAGATCTCAACACCACCTTTATTTCTTACGTTTAATATTTTTAATCATAATGTGAATAATTGTTTAGTGGAATTTGGTGTCTCGAAAAATGTTATGCCTTTATCAGAATTTAAGAAAATAAATGTTATCCCGAAGAAAATCAATGCTAAGATTATACAATTGTAAAGAAGTGAGGTGCAAGTTGTTGGTGAATTTAATGATTTTCTTATTATATTGTCATATGACCCAAGATTTCACCAAGTTATTGACATCATTGTGGTAGACATACATGAGAATTATTATTTGCTATTGAGACGAGATTGGTCTAAGAAGCTACAAGGTTTCTTTGCAACTGATTGGTCTCATTTGTGGCTTCATTTCAAAGGTAATAATAATCAAATACAGGTAGACAATTAACTTAACATGAAGTAGTCAGAATTTTTTTCCTAAATACATGTATTGGATGTTATTTGGTCCAACATCGCCAATACCATTTGCTAAACAGTTGGAACTCCTCCCTTGTACCCTTACTGGTGCTAAGGAACAATGTATATAACCTTATTGTAAATAGTAATGCCATTATAAATAATAATACTTGGACTCTCTATTATGATGGTTCTTAAACATAGGATGAATTTGGTGTAGGTTGTGTCTTGTTAGATCCAAAAAAGAACAAAATTCTTATCTCATGTCACTTGGAATTCGATTGCACCAATAATATAGTAGAAAATGAGATTTAATATTTGGAGGAAAAAATACCAAAGAATTGAAGGTAGAATGTGTATAAATAGCTGGAAATTTGTAGTTTCTAATGAAATCAGACTGAGATCAATATACACAAATATCTTCTACTGAATATGCAGAAAGAAAAACATACAATAGAAACACATGAAATCATTCAATCACAATGAACACAATATTTTTACTAGGGAACCCAATTGGGAAAAACCCCTCCTCTATTTGTATTATATCAAATGAGGCAATGATCAATTACAATGACTACTTCAATCCTTGAAACTCAATCTGCATTGAAATATTGATTTCTTGCTCTGACCAACACTTAGCCAAAATGGGCCTCCAACTTCCTCCTATTTCCTTGCGCAATTCTTGCTCCTAAAGAATATGAGGCTCCTATTTTCTTGTGAAATTACTGAAGAAATTAGCTCACCTTCTACATACAAACTCTATACACTCAATAGTATACAATAAAAATTACATTGATGCATTTTTCCTCCACCCAACTAGACAATTCAAATTGTATGCATGACTAGGGCTATTTTTAGTAAATTGACTAGTTAATTGAGAGATCATTGAGTTAACAACAATTACGACTAGTCAAATGAACTCCTATCGGTTCTATTCATGACTAAATCTTAGATAATTGCATTTCACTAACTATAACTCCACTAGATTACTAGATCTTAGAAATCAACTCATTCACAACTCTACTTCTTGCCCACAAACTTGAATTGAATGACTTAACTAAGTGACTTGGCCATGTCACTCTTGCTGATTGAAACTCAAGGCATCATGCTAATGTGGAAATTCAAATTTCTCCATTTGACTAAGACACCAGCCTAGATCCATCTGACTCTGGATTTATCATGTGCTGAGAGGGGTCAAATCCCTCAAGGTGCAAACCCTTTTTTTGGAGTGTAGAATTTGAGGAAAGGTTTTCACCTCGAGGGATTTGATCCCTCGAGGTGCATGATAGATCCAGAGTTAGATGGATCTAGGTTGGTTCCATATGAGGGCAGCAATGTCATATTTTTAGATTATCATTATTATGTATATGTTTGAGATAAACTTCTTATTTTAAAATTTATATTATGTTTTCTTTGTCTAACATGACCATATAATTATGTTCTTTAATTTAGTCTATGTTGCTTGCCTTGAATGGTTTTTACGTCTATGTTTGGATGTTTTGAGTGGATTGTGTGTGTCTATGTTTTGACGCCTTGAGTGGTTTGTGTGTTTATGTGTTTGGATTTGGATGGTAATTTTTGTGAATGTTACAGTTTTTGTGTTATAATTATATATGTATATGTAATTGTCTATTAGTAATTAGTTGGTGATGAAGAAGGAGGACAATCTTGTCAATAGCTTGTAGGAGGATTGATATTACCCATCTACTTCATTTAATTTTAGGTATCACATTTTTTGACAACTAATTAATTCTTAATAGCGTCCCTCCAGGTATTACTAAATATATCTTGAAGAGTATATTTAATTTTAAATTTGCTCAATTACCTCAATCTGTTGAGATGATAGATATTGTTAATAACTTTAATTACAAAAAATGATGAAATAAAAATTTTGAATGCAAAGTGACAATATAATAGTGTTGAATGGCAAAAAAATGTGAATAATAAGAATTTAGTCAATTAAAATAGTCTTCATTATGATCAATCTCAGACTATTTTCTTCTACTATTCTTATTGTCACCTTGTTAGTTTTGCCATATTTTCATATCGATTATATGAAAAGTGCAGTTGGAATCGTAAGCCCTTCAAACCTTTAACTCGAGCTATTGTAGTAAACATCTTACCTTTTCTCTCTTGCTCTCCAATATTAATAGGTTAAATTACCATAACACAAAAATTAATGCACATTGTCAATATTTTTTTGTGCTTAAACTGAAATCAATCACATTGTTAATCCAATCACTTTAATGCATCTAGTGCAAGCAATCAAATAGGATTAGAAATCAACATCTACACTGAAATTAATGCATCTAGTGCAAGCAATCAAATATCATTAGAAATCAACATCTACACTGAAACCAATGCATCTAATGGAAGCAATCAAATAGGATTAGAAAACATCTACATTAAAATCAATTCATATATTGCAAGCAATCAAATATCATTAGAAATCAACATCTACATTGAAATTAGTGCATCTAGTGCAAGCAATCAAATAGGATTATAAATCATTATCTACAATGAAATCAATGCATCTAGTGCAAGCAGTCAAATAGGATTATAAATAACCATCTACACTGAAATCGATGCATCTAGTGCAAGCAATCAAATAGGATTAGAAAACATATACACTGAAATTAGTGCATCTAGTGCAAGAAATAAAATAGTATTAGAAATCAACATCTACACTAAAATTAATGCATCTAGTGCAACCAATCAAATAGAATTATAAAACATCTACATTGAAGTTAATGCATCTAGTGCAAGCAATAAAATAGGATTAGAAATATATATCTACACTGAAATTAATGCATCTAGTGCAAGCTATCAAATATCATTAGAAATCACGATCTACACTGAAATCAATACATCTAGTGGAAGAAATCAAATAGGGTTAGAAAACACCATGTATGCTAAAACCAATTCATCTAGTGCAAGGAATATTCTTCCCTCTCTCCCCCCTCCATCTATATCTATATCTTCCTCCATCTCTCCTTCTTTGTCTCTTTATCTCACCCCCAAACATGCACACACTATCTCCATCTCTCCCTTGTCACTCCCTCTCTCTCTCTCCACTTCTGTCTCTCTATGTTTTTATTCTTACCTCCCTCTCTGCCATTCCAACTCCATCTATTTGTCCCTCCCTCTCTCCTCCTCTCTCTCTTCCTTCCTTTCTATCCCTTTCTCTCACCCCGTACCTCTATATATTTTCCCTCCAACCATATCTCCTTCTTTATCTACTCCTATCTCCCCCTCAATATTTGTGTCTCCCTCTCTCCCTCTCTCATTCCTCTCCTTCTCTCCCTCTTAATTCCTCCTATCCCCTCTAATTTAGTTTATCTCCTTCAGTGAAAGCAATCAAATAGGAATAGAAATCACCATCTACACTAAAATCAATGAATTTAGTGCAAGAAATATTCTTCCCTCT